>CAMZMU010000064.1:42697286-42846411 GCA_947311845.1 Poa pratensis
ACATTCCGGACCTCATCTCCTGTGATTTCAGCCAGTATCTCTGCACCGTGAGCCACGACCTCTATTCATGATGATGGAGACGGTGAAGCAACAACCTTGACTTCTTTGGAATTGGATCCCTTAGACTATGATGAAGCAGAGGTCAAGAAAATGATCAAGGGGTCATGGAGCTGGCAAGACACCCCGAAGGAAGAAGATGGACGAATGATCAAGGGCAAGTGTGGGATCCCTGCTCGATCTACTTCCATCTAATTACTACTACTCCTAATCATATTGATCATCTGTTTTCTCTGAGGTTGCTTTTAAGTTACCGAGACCCTGTTGGGTGGTCTATGATGTGCAGCCACTCTTTGATGATGCTAATGTGTCGTGTTATCATGGGATACTAGGAATAATTGCGCGGCGACACGCCACGCCCGTGTGGTTAAATTTAAATTTGCAAATGTCCTTATTTAAGAAGTGTGCAAATGTGAAAATCATTGAAATGCAAGGAGAGCTTACGTTCGGAAAATTGGTCAGATTTCAAAAATGCCGTGTGGTAAAATTAAAATTTGGAAATGTCCTTTCTTAAAAAGTGTGGAAATTTGGAATTTTTTTGAATTTCTTTGAGATGTTTAATTTAGCGCAATAATTAGAGGAAATACAGTATGTGAGAATTTTTTAAATTTATTTTTTATCCAATCCAGAATTTGAGGATATTTTTTTTATTTTTTTGCAAATAATGTTTAGAGAAGTGCATTTGGATTTTCTTGAAATATTGACCAAATTGGAATTTTAAAATATTATCGTTGGTTGACATAAATAGCATATGTTATTATTTTTTCTGAAAACATGTCTTTTTTTTGTCATGAGTAGCTAGTATTTATTTTCCTGATCATTTGCATATGTTATTTATATTTTTCAAATTCAATCCATAATTAAAGGTTATGAATTTGTATTTTTTTTGCAAATAATGTTTAGAGGAAGTGCATTTGGATTTTATTGAAGTATTGACCAAATCGGAATTTGAAGACATGTTTTTTTTTTTGCCATAAGTAGCTAGAATTTATTTCTTCTGATCATTCGGATGTGTTATGCATATTTTTCCGGCTCGTCTGATGTAATCAAATATTACCGTCTGGAAATTATTGTGTTTGAGTTTTTTTAATCCATTTTTTGATGTAATCAAATATTACCGTCTGAAAATTATTGTGTTTGATTTTTTTTAATCCATTTTTTGATGTAATCAAATATTACCGTCTGGAAATTATTGTGTTTGAGTTTTTTTAATCCATTTTTTGTGTGGAGAGCAAGGTTTTTGAGTCGCCGAGTCAAGCCAAGTCGCCATGGCTGCGGCTAGTGACTTGCTGGCTTAAGTCAGCGACTTGGCTTGATTAGTCGCCCCAAGTCGCGGTGGCTTTGAATAGAATTTAGGGAAGATTTAGCAAGAAAAGTAGTACTGGGACAGTAGTAAACAGAGCAGCATATCAACTTAGGACACGCCCTGGGGAACCTGGGTCATGACCATGTAGTACAATGACCAACTGTAGGCCTCTAGCAGACACTATTGTATACAGTCAAAAGCAGACACTATTGTGTGTACAGTGACCACTCTAGCAGACGAGATCAACTGCTCACGTTAGGCAGAGATGGGGGCCGTTGCCCTTTCCCTCCATTTCCCTCTCTTTCTAAGCCAAGCGACTGGTCATTGATGCTGAATAGTCGCTGTATAGTCGCTGGCGAGCCAGTAAATCGCGCGACTCACTCCTTGAGTCAAGTCGCATGCATGAGCCAGCCACGCTGCAACGACTTGGCGACTATACAGCGACTAATCGGCGACTATACAGCACTCAAAAACCATGGTGGAGAGTTTGAAAATATGTTAAATCTGAAAATGTCGACATTTATAAATTGGGTATACTTGAGAATTGTTGGAATGCAAAGAGAGTTTGTGTTTGAAAATTGTATAGATTTCGAAAATTTGTCAATTTGGAAAGGTATGTAGGTTTGAAATATTTTAACGTTAGTAGTATGCTTGAATTTGGAAGACAGTTGAAATTGTGAAATATTCAAATTTGGATATGGCCGCTTTCGGAAGTTGTTTAGATTGCAAAATTGTTGAAATTCAGAAAATGTATATGTTGAGAAGTCTATTGAATTTGTTCAAGTGGTCAAATTGGGGAGTCATTTATGTTTGAATTGTTTGCATGTTTAGTAAATGCTCAGATTTTGTAGACACGTTGATATATTTGTAATATCTGTGAATATCGTGGCGTAAAAAATACAAATTTGGAAATGTTCACACTAAAATTTGGCAGGGTTTCAGTGTACTGAAATCAGGAAATGTTTATGGTCTGGAAAGTTCAAGTTTGGAAATGGATGCATCAAAATTTGCTTAGTTCTGAATTTATTGAAATTTCGAAGAAAGTTTACACTTAGAATTTATATAAATTTCAGAGTTGTTTAATTTGGGAAGGCATGCATATTTGAATTTGTTTAATGTTTATTCAAATATTGAAGCTGCAAAAGTAATAAAAGTTTTTTAGAAAAGAAAAGTGAGACAAAAAAAAACAGGGGGAAAAAAGGGAAAAAAGAACGGAGGAAAAAAAAAAGGGCCGAGCCCAGGAAGCAGCCTAGCTGCGCAGCCGAGGAAGCCCAGGCCCAGCTGTGACGTCATGCTGACGAAATCAGCAGCCGGACTCAGCCGCGGCGGCGGCGGGTTCGCCGGCAGCGCGTCCGTGCGAGGTAGGACGCGGGAGTGGGCGCATCCGATGCGCCTCGACGCGGGCTGCCAGAAAGTGGCGGCGCGACCACGATTTGGTCGCCGGACCATCGTCGGCGACGTGCGGACGCGGCGGAAGAAGCAGCGGTCCACGACGTCGATCCCGGCGACAGTGCAGCGTCCCGGCAGACGGCGTTCGGTGAGGAAGGAGAAGCGACGACGGCGGAGTCCGCGGTGTGCTTGGACTCGAGGGGGGAGGACCGGAGCGGCCGCATCGAGCGCGGCGGCCGGCGGCGAACTCCGGATCGCGCGGTGAGAGAGAAGGAGAAAGGGGGCTCTGCGGGTCTTTTTTCGGCAGGGTCCTCGGGTTTCGTCAAAATTACGTTTAGGTCCATCTGTTCGATAAGCTGAGGACTGCGGCGCAATTTATGGGTTTGTGGGTCTGTTCTTGTAAAAATGCCACGAGGACCTTCGCAGGAGCCGTTGGATCGGCGGTCGATGGTGCGGAGTGCCTCTCGCACTGTAGAAGTGCAACACTGTTGTTAGAACAGTGTGAGGGGGCGACGTGGGTCAATCTGGGCCATTCGTTCCGCGATCGGACGGCGCAAAAAAGGGGGCGACGTGGAGGCGACGGGTGGAGGGCTAACCCAGTGAGCTTTGATATATTGATAGATGATTGCTGCTTAATTTCTTATTGTATATGCATAGTATCCTACCAGTGTGTTGTACAAAATTCTTATGTGAGACGTTTTGGCCCCTGAGCTCATGTGCTCCTGCCCGATCAATTCTTTTTGAACAAAATAGTGCTCCCTCTAAGAGTGTAGATTTTTGGCTCCCTAAGTTCCAGTGCTCCTTCATTTAAAAAAATTCAAAAATCATATTTATAAGTTTCACATTTTTTCGGAAAAATATCCGGAAGTAGCCAATGATATATGACACGAACTTGCAAAATATCAACTTTAAATACATTGTGCTCTAAGCTACATAAAAATGACAAAAGTGTGGATCCGAGTATGCATATTTTCAAATCTCTAAGTTTATCAGATTTTTTATTTTTGTGTAGCCCAAAATATAAAGTACCTCAAATTGAATATTTGCTCGTTCGTGGGATATATCATTGGCCACATCCGTATTTATTTTTCAAAATGTTTTGAAACTCACAAATATGATTTTTTTAATTTTTCAATAGGAGGGAACAGTGGAGCCCAAGAGCCAAAAACACTTTATATCCCTCTGATTCCAAATAAATGTCGTGAGTTGTAATATAAAATCGTACATGCCGAGTTCTTTTTCTACGTCATTTAAAACAGATCAAAGGTAGTACAACATTTCAAAATATATGAATTTGTTTGACAACGTACATATGCAAGTTTCTTACATACGTGCAAAGTTTCGTAATGAAATGATGCTTGTGTTGCTCTGTACGAGAAAAAAATCAGTGCTCTAAGAACATATTTTAAAATCACATTTTGCCCACTTATTTTGTTTTCTCGCATAGAGAAACCCAAATGTCATTTCATTACGAAACTTTGCATGTATGTAGAAAACTTATATATGTTTGTCGTCAAAAAATTAAGAGTATTTTGAAATATTTTAATATTTCTTTGAATTTTAAATAAGGCAGGAGCCAATCTCAATTTCTGGGTAGGATATGTGTATATACCTATTCTCTACCCACAAAGTGTGTATATGGACTAAAAAGGTTCGAAAATAGATTGGACATAATTCTCAGAAATCTCGCTCGATTCGTAAATATAAATACACCCACTAATTAAAAACCATATTTCAAAATGTCAAATAATTTATGAGTTTTTTGGACGTACATCCAGACATTCTATGTTTCCACACAAACTTTCAGAAAAGTGAGATTTTTGGACCATGTGTAAAATGATAATTCTCGGTGCTCCAAACGACTTTTCGCGAGACATGTTTGTGTCTTTTTGCACAAGATAAAAATGTATTTTTTCAATAAAACTTTGTATGCGAACACATCCAAAATCTTTTTCATTTTTTGTAACATTTTAGTATGTATTTTAAAAAGTTTTCTTAATCTAAACCTACTGAGTCAAACACCGTGTCCGCCATCTTTTGCTTCTACACTCAGGAGACATTCTTTCCGCCCAATCCTCGAGCGTTGGTAGCAGCCAGGTCCGATACAATGTGCTCGGTGGTCGGGGTTACGAGAGTTTCCTAGGCGGAGGCGTTGCAGACGGAAGGTGATGCCATGGCGGTTCGAGCTGTGTTGTATGACACGCGGAGTTCAGTCCTCCCATGTGGTAAGTGGTGACTGAGCAGTTCTTTTGTAACCATGGAGCCTTCATGCTTCATCTGGTTCGTAAGCTCCGTCTGCGTATGTTTTGTGAACTGGCCCTTTCGTGAAACTAGACACGTGTATGTCCCCTACTCAAAATTATTTTCCAAATCTGACATTTTGGGATCGGCGTCAAAGAGGTTGAAGCCGAACTTGTGCAGTTCAGCGCCATCCTCTTTTGGCGCTGAACACCTGTTTTGATTCCGTATTTTTTTAGAAACTAGCAATGTCCCCATGCGTTGCAATGGGACAATAAATTTTATGTGCTAAGGTGTTATGTGTTGTAACGGGTCAATAAATTTTATTTCATATATATTAAGAATACATGATAACTGCACGAGATCGATGAATGTGTTATTTTAATTAGGGCGTGTCTAAATTCCAGCAGACGGAGAATTATCTTAATTCTCAGTCACACTTGACGTCATCCAACAATTTTGTACTATGTGAACATTTTTTTGCTATGCAAATATTTTCTTTGTCCCACACTTAAGTTGCAAGCAATGTGTAACTCAAATAATCTCAGTTGCAACCCATACAGGTTGCAGACTGCGCAAATATGTTAGTTAAAACACACGTTGTTCGATAAAAGCTCACGTTGTGTGACTATGTGTCTATTTTGTGGGCATTGGTCTAATATTATATTTCTTACTTTTTGTAATTTCTCTATATACCGATCATCCTTGCTTCTTTTGTTTCTCTTGCATGCTAGTGTAATGCATCAAAGTTTGCTGCTTGCAATGCCATGCATGGAGATTTCGTCGAATAACGACACGTATGGCTATGTCCCTTTCGATCCGGTATAGATACTTCTTATTTCACTAGTAAACGTGCACGTGCAATGCACGTTTAGCAATAGGATACTCATTATATAATCATCGAAAAGGTCTAATTTTATTTATCAAAATGAACGGACGGTATAACAAAATAGTCATGAAGTATAATAAATTAGAGTTCCAAAACAAAGATTGTAGACATGCGTACTCTTGGTTACTATGTCAGGGAACACTTTATTGTACTATGTCAGGAAGTCTGAGTCAAAGTTAGTACTGTAGTAAAGATGAAATGGGAAGGTCCTTGAAGGTTAAGTATTCATGTACGTGCAAATGCATGTATCTACCAATGAACACAAAATAAAGAAGTGAGCGAGCCCAACTCACTTGGTTAGGAAAGTGGATGTACAACCCAGCCACCCAGATTTAAGTTCTCACGGGCGCATATTTGGATTCTTATTATTTAAAAAAAACGCTATAGGGGCTTCCCCTACTACATTCCTTTAAAAAAAATTGAACACAAAATATCACATATTCATCTAAAAAAATAATGCGTACATAAATATTCCAATATCACAAAATCATACAAATGCTTTTAAGCTTTCAGCAGCTGTCATGTGTTTCTTGCCATGTGTTATTTCATTCCAATATTCCATCAAACATTCTGCTAGCTATTTAGCCATGAACTTTGACGGATTGGTGTGGTGTCAATTATTCCATTTTTCCATCAAACAAAATGAGTACAAACGGTGTCAATTAAAATGGAACAAAGGTAGTAAATGACACTAATAGATAAGAAGCCGTCCAATTTTAACTCCTTAGTTCAGAAAGCTCAGTTTAGTATTTATCGTCTGAGATGCTACAGTTGAACAGAGATAGGGGTTAAACAGTAAAATCGTCGAGTGGTATAAAGGTAAAAAATAATACACAAGAGGTTGATCATTAGTTCTCTTTAGCAATGAAACAAACTTTCAGTTTGAACAGAAAAATCCTTGATAAAGAGAATATGGCTAGATATATGTATCCAACAGTAACAGAAGAAGTTATTAGATCACATGTTCCTAGTATCAGATTACGATGTCCAAGCATTTTAAGAACAAGAGGGCCTCGTGAAATTTGTATTTACATCATTAATTCAAACAGAAGCACCTAATTATGGCATGTCCGATACAATAGGACATTCTATTGAAACCGTGAGTATTTTTTTTCTGTAGAAAATTTTGTTTTTTGAAACGAGGCAAAAGGTTTGCCTTTAATATTGATATAGAGAAGCAAACATGCAAGTCCGAGGATAAAATTTAATCGAACGGCTAGCTTTCTGTCAAACCCTGAACTACGTACATGTCAAAATTGACTGAATATTATTTACTGAAGACAATGATTCCCTTTGATACATAGAGCTATATATATTAGCACGCACAGATCATATTGTTGCCTTCATCCATAGGCACCATACATAAGCATTTCTTACACAAGGTATATGAAAGCTGGCAGCTGCCCGATAAGAAAAGGAACATTTGTACTGAAGAAATGTGCCAATTCAGCAAAGGAAAACACGACTACTAATTCTGAGCGGAGTAGGACGCTCATCGTACTGCTTTGTAATGTCGATAAAGAAACGTTACATGCTGCAAATTCATAGGTGAATCATTTACGACCAGAAAGTGTGTTTGCCTACTGAAACAACAACCGCAAGGAAGACGAAACAACAACAATCCAGCGACGTCTGCTGACTGATCGCGTCGTGCAGAGCGGCGTGTGTGTGCGCTTGGCGTCGGCGCCTGGCAGGGCGCCTTACGGCCAGGGCCGGGCGGGGCGGTGGCGCCGTGCGTGCAGGAAGACGGCATACGGGCGGAGCGGTGGTGGACTGTGGCAGGGGACAGATTGCGACCGCGGCGGTGGACTGGCCGGGCACCGGATTGCTCCGCGGAGTTCGACTGCTGGCGTGGGCGGCGGGTGTGTGTGCTTGGCGTCGGCGGCGGCACCAGCCTGGCAGGGCGGCGTGCGTGCAGGGCGACGGCATAAGGGAGGAGCGGCGGCGAACTGTGGCAGGGGGGCCGGATTGCTGCCGCGGCGGTGGACTGGCCGGGCGCCGGATTACTTCCGCGGGGGTGGACTGCAGGGCGTGATTAATCGGCTTTTGAGGAATGTTTTTTTCCTACGTTTGGACGGACGTGTAAATTAGTCGTGGTCTGTCCGAGTGTGTTTTAGTTAGCGTACTGACTACTATTGACCATCTGATTCTTTTGTTTAACGACGAGAATCATTTGGATCACCTTCTCTGGGTTGTTTTATATTAGTGGTGATTACACACAAATGATGCTTCTATCGTCTCAAGATAATGTTTCAATCGCAAAGAAATAAAATGGCGTGTGGCCTCACGAGTATTTGCAAAAAATATTTTCAATCGTGTGAAAAATGATTCCATTATATAAAATCTTATGTTGAGCTGCATACAAACCATGCCAATGTGATATGGGAAGTTAAAAGAAAAGGAGAGAAATTAGGAGCCAGTTTGGTACGTGAGGCGTGAGAGAGCAGTTGTGAAGGAAGGAGAAATTAGGATTCATTTGTTGCATGCAAAATTGATGGCCAGCTTTTACTGTTTGATATTTTTGAGGGATTTTCTTCTGAGCAAAAGATTTTGCGGATTTTTCTATGTGGGAGAGTTGGACGAAGGTCTTTTTTTTTTACGATGGACGGAGGGTTGGTGAAACGGAACCTTACATATTTGACAACAAAAAAAAGGACGCGTCTAGCGAACAGCCGGCCGTAGGTTGGTCGACTAGAACAGCCGACCCAAAAAGGCAAGTTTTGTCCCTCCCTGATGAAAATGGAAGGACCAGCAAGCGCGCATCCCCCGTGGCCGTTGGTTCGATGTTTGTAACGGCCGCTGACCGAGCACGTGGGCCTGCCGATCGGACCACCTCGCTCCCGATTCATGTCCTCCTTGATAGGAAGAAGAGGCCAGGGTGCCAGAGCGGCGCGCGGCACGGGTCGGGCGCGCCGGGCACAGAGGAGGCGCGAGCGGCGGCCGGAGCAGGTCGACGGGAGGAGAAGGAGGGCGGCAGGGGCCGGCGCGCAGGGCGCGGCCGGAGGGAGACGCGGACGGGGCGGCGCTGGGGAGGCGCTGGCGGCGCACGAGGAAGAGGAGAGGAGCGATCGAGTGGTTCGGGTGTGGTGTGCGTGCGTGAGGCTGTGTGTGCGCGTTGTGTGGAGAGAAGAAGAGAAGGAGAGAGAGAGGGTGGGAGGACCCGACTGTAAAAAGGAGAAAAGAGTGGAGGGTGGCTGAAAGAGAGGAGGAGGGTTAACTTTTTGTCAGGTTGTTGCCCATTAACGTATATTAATTGCTCTATTGAAATAAATAGTTGTCCAACTACGTACCAAAGTTGATTTATATGTTTTGGAGTTGCTTACCGCTGTTTTAAAGTTGCCTACTAATGTTGTGATGTTGCTTTTCGCCTATTATCAAAATTGGTTTTTATTTATATTGGGGTTGCAGAAATAAAATGTTGCCCCTCCCTGTGAGAAAGTTGCCTCCTTATAGCAGATGGAATATTGAGAGAAAACTTGCCTACCACATTATTGTCACAACTAAAACGACAGTAAAAGTTGCCTAGAAAATAAAAATAAAATGCAGCAACATCAACCAAACTAAAGTTGCATCTACAATAATTAAAATTTCATACAAGGCTACATATTTGCCCACTGCCAAAACTCACAAAATCTTATTGTCCCTGAAACATTGCCGTGTCCCTGACACATTTCTTGAAACTTATAATTTGCCTATAAGGCTACATAAGTTGCCTCTACAATGATTAATGTTGCCTCCACAATGTCCAGTTGCCTGAAAACACTCCAAAGTTTGCCTAAAATCACTACTTAGCTACATGAAACAATACAAAAAAATTGCCTAAGCAAATGATTTAAATAACCATTTCCTACAGGATAAAAACGATCTCAAATTTGCGGGGCTAGTGCACCTGACATTATTGTGGTCCTAACTTGGAAGATTAACCATCGCTTTCTTTCTTCCCTCCAATCAAATTTGTTGCCTAACTACATATATAAGTTTCTTAAATTTACCAATTTGTTGTCTAAAAATATTTCAATAGTTGCTCAATTTTGCCAATTCATTTATGAGGTTACTCATATATTTGTTGCTTCACTCTATTAATTTGTTACCTAATGGCATAGATTAGTTGATTTTACCAAAATTGTTTTTTACGTGTTGCGGATTTTCTTATCGCGGTTGTGAAAATGTAGGATCGCACACCAAAATTGCTTACCGAGGCAGGGAAGTTACCTCACAGCATCTCCCCCGGTAATATTTGTCTGACACCCTCTAAATTATGTCCGCTTCTGGGTGTCGGACACAAGTTCGACACATTCCGAGATGATGTCCACAACGGCACCCCAAATGTCCTGCCCATTTACATTTTCTTATTTTTGATCAACCCTTTACATTTGCCATTACAACTATTAATTCATAAGTTCACAACTACGCTTTTATTGCGGCAAGTTACAACTATTGTATGACGTTAGGGAATAAACTAAAATAATTCAACAACTAGACGTTATGCAACAAATTGGCATAACTGAGCAACTAAGATGCGACTTAGCCAACATACTTGCAAAAAGAAACAATCGCTCTACCCACAAATGCTCTAACCACCGATAGACAACTTCACAAAAAGAAACAATCGCTCCACTCTATCAATATATTAGTTGCTTCTACCAAAAATATTTTTTAGTTATCGTGGAGTTGCTTACCGTTGTTGTGAAATTGTGTAATTGCACACCAAAATTTCTTCCGTCGTAGTGAAGTTTCCTCCGCGCACCAAAATTGCTTCACCTCCTATCAAAGTTGATTTTCTTTGTTGTTTAGTTGCATACCGTTGTTCCGAAGTTGCCTTACCGCACACCAAAATTGCTTACCTTTGTTGCGAACAGAAAATTACTTTTAGTTGTTCTAGATTTGCTTACCGTTGTTGTGAATTTGCCTTATCGCACAACAAAGTTACTTGACGATGTTGTGATTTTTTTATTGCACACCAAAGTTGTTCACCGTTGTATGCTATGATGCGAATCTCGTCGTGCACAACAATGGTAAAAGCAACTCCGCACATTTAAACGCCATTTTGATACGCTATGAAGCAATTTTAGTGTATGATGAGGCAACATCACAACAACGGTAAGCAACTTCATAACAGAGGTATTCAACTCCACAACAACGGTTAGCAACTTTTACGTGAGTTTAGGTAACTTAACAACAACGATAAACAATTTTGGTGCGTGATGAGACAACTTCAAAATAGGGTAAGCAAGTACACAATAATTAAAAACAATTTTGGTATGACGCAAAGCAACTTTGTTGGTACGAGACAAGTTCACTACACCGGTAAGCAACTCCACAAAGCAACTAATATATCCGGTTAGGCAACAAATTGATAGAGTTAAGCAACTAATATATGAGTAACCTCATAAATGAATTCGTAGAATTGAGCAACTATTGGAATATTTAGGCTATAAAATTGTAGCATTAAGCAACTAATATATGCAGGTAGGCAACAAAACTTGGTAGATATAAGCAATTATGTGGGTTTATTTTTTCCTCTTCTCCCCTTTTCTTTTCTTCTCTCTTTATTTTCTTTCCTCTCATCTCTTCCTACAACGGTAAGCAACCTGGATGACAATGTTGGTGGTCTAAGACAACTTCCTACAACGGCAAGCAACTTGGATGACAATTTCATAACTGCAATAAGCAACTCCACAGCAATTAAAAAACAATATTGTAAAAGCAACTAATATACGCAATTAGGCAACAAATTGATAGAGTTGAGCAACTAATACATGTAACCTCATAAATGAATTCCTAGAATTGAGCAACTATTGGAATATTTTAAGCAACAAACGGTATAATTAAGCAACTAATATATGCAGGCAGCCAACAAATTGGTAGGTTTGAGCAATTATGTGTTTTTTCCTTTTCTCCCATTTTCTTCTCTTCTCTCTTTCCTTTCTCTCCTCCCATCTCTTTCTTTCCCAACGTACACAGGAGGCCACCGGTGGCCAACTCCTCCACCCCGGTCGTTCCCTGCGTCTCTCTCCTTGCCACGTCCAGCCCATTGAAGCCCATTTGCAGCCCGGCCGAAAGTACATCTCTTTGGTCGTCTTCCCCAATTCCGCATAGCCAGCAGAGGACGGTGAGGTCTCGATGTCCTCGAGCGGTCGAGCTAGGTGTCAAATCCGCCGGTGGATGTGGCAGAAGTCAAGGAGGCTGTGGTATGTGTGGGGGGCATTGGCCGGGGTCCGTCGCCGGAAGAGGATGCACTCGGGGCGGCGCCACTCCGCCAGGTAGGACGAGGGGGGCATAGGAGGGAGCGGCGGCGGGGCGCTGTGCGCTTGGGTCGCCGGCTGAAGGTCTCCGCGCCGGATAGAGTGGGGGCTGGGCGCGGGCGCGCGGCGCGTCAGGGTCGCCGACTGAAGGTCGCCGCGCCAGTAAGCAGTTTGGGCACAGGGGCGAAGCTAGGACAGCATTTCGTTGGGTTCATCTATGTTACTTATGGTGCATCCTTCCGTTCATAAGCAATCTTATTAGAGAATTCAGCAAGGAATGGATGAATTTTGTTGGGTTCAGCTGAACCCAACGCTACTGTGACAGCTCCGCCACTGTTTGGGCATGGATCGGAGGCTCGGAGCTGGGCAGTGGGCACCGATTGAGAGAGGGAGGAAGTGCACGTGGGAATCAGATGGATGGGGAGTGTGTGCGTGTTTTCTTGTCGTTTACTGCGGCCGCTCGAGACGTCCGTTTAACGCGCGTGCGTAAGCGTAACGAAGCATTTGGGCAAAAAAAAAAACCCTGTCTGCCAAAAAGTAACTGCGAAACCACGCAAACACTCCAGTACACATCGCGCGGCCCACAAGCGTAGCCCCTAGACGCATTGTTCAGGCGAGCAAAATGGCGGCCGGCCGACGCCTCTGCTCTCCGGTGCCCCCGTTGGAGGACGACGGCCTCCTTGCCGAGATCCTCGTCCGCCTCCCTCCGGTGCCACCCTCCCTCCCCTGCACCTCGCTCGTCTGCCCGCGCTGGCGCAGGCTCGTCCTTGACCCCCGCTTCCGACGCCGCTTCCTCCAACGCAACCCAGGTTAAGATCTGTAGGAATATCTGTTGTACTGGTCGCTCTCCTCCAGTTGTGGTTGCTGTTTTTTGATCTGTAGGAACATATGCTGTACTTGTCGCTCCAGTTGCGGTTACGATCTGTAGGAACATCTGCTTCAGCACGTCATCCCCTTTCTTAGAAAAGGGACCAATATGCATGCTCTTGTACCTCTGGCCAACCTAGCATACTTGGTTATCACCGAATTCTCTGCATACTTATTCTTTAGTTGGAGAATAACCATGAGCGCCACAGAGAGGCACGGGTGAGCAGTGGGCTGGGTACAGAGCAGCGCCTAGCCAACACATGCTTTGTTCTCAGCAGATTCTTTGCATAATTATTTAATTCAATTGTAATTAATTCGGTAAATTCTTTGAACTAAATTGTAATTCCAGTGTAGTTTTTTCTTAAGATTAGATAAATAACAGAATGAAATTGGAGACAACCACATGAAACTCTATCCCTGAACGATCTAAAATGCCAAATAGGTAGTTCAGGCACATTTGAAAGCGCTTACAAAGTTAACAAAATTTCCTTCATTCATTATGGTCGTCTATTTTCATCTTGCTTAGAATATTAAATCCATAATGCCGAATTGGTTTGTATTTTAAAGGACTATCATTTTTGTCCATTATAGAAGAATCCCGCTGCTATATGATGTTATGAGTGCACTTGGAACCTCATAACCTTGTTGTTGCAGGTTATTCACCCATTAGAACACATATATTGGATTAATGAAGTTAAGTTCTGAGCCACTACATTTCTGCACCAACCAGTCACTTGTTCTATGCTAATATCATATGCTTATGCAAATATATTCTGCTATGAACTGCAAATTATTCGGTTCATAATTTTCTACTTGCTAGTTACAAATAAGTTTCCCTTTTCCTCTAAACGTAACTATATATCTTGGATGGTGTCAATGCAGCTCTTCTGGAAACATCATTGGCATGGCTTTACATAGATCCTCATGGAGTTGTGCAAGGGCCATTTTCCATGTATCAGCTCCGGCTTTGGCGAAAGGCTGGTTACTTCCCTAAGGACTTCAGAGTGTGGACAATGGACCAAACAATGGACCAAGCTATTTTGCTAGTACAAGCTGCACGAATGATAGCTTACTTGCAGTTTGGAACTGAAGTTGAGATGATCCATCTTGATTAGTCCGTGCTGCCATTGCGACTCTTGTAGGTACTTGTTTAATAATGGGTCGATACTCCATCTTGGAGGACACCCAAAGCCTCTTAAACCACTTTTGAGGCTCCCTTTTTAGGGGGTATGCTAGAGTTGCTCTCAAGTCTCTGAATGTTAGGGGGTCCCAGTATCCTCTATATCGCAGCAATCACTCATTGTAGTCTAGTCGTCAGATAATCAAATCAGTCTAATCTTTGTTTGTCTGAGGATTTACTAGCTACTAGCACACATGTCACGTGGGATCCCATTCAGTTAGGCAATTAAGGCATCCCTAACGGAACCCTTAAAAACGTTGAACACCTTAAAATAAAAACGTTTAAGACAAACATTTCGTTTTTGGAAGTTCAGCGGTATCTAACTGAATCGTGGAGTTAAAAGCCTCAAAAAAATTCTCACTTCACCAAATTTGAGCAGCTGCCGCCACTTCTTAGCAAAAGATACCCTTTGCTCCTCTTTCTGCCTCAGCCATTGCCACTAGACGCTCCGATTGCGTCGGGAATGCAACATCGCTTCCCCAAAAATCCTTCCTATTAGTGTTACGCCACCAGAAACAACACATGTGACGTCGCCCGCGACAAGGAAGCGGCTCGGGACAACGAAGGCCGTGCGCACCGCCACACCGTTCACGAAGACCGGCGGCAAGCCGGCAAGGCTACACCATTCGCCAAGACCATCCATCCTCCAGTCGCTCCTGCTAATGGCAACAAACGGAAGATAAAGCCGATGCCGGTGGGCAAGGCCCTCCTGCAGGTGGCGAAAAAGAAGAAGCCTCGTCCCACCTCGGTGCCTTCTCCATGTCCAGTGGTACCGACACCTTCTCTTCCATCTCTGACACCCCTCACCCCATACAGCCACTAGTTCCCCACAACGAGGTACTTGCCCACCAAGTTTTGACACAATGATGGAATGGTATAAAAAGAAAGAATTTTTTAATATTCTTGTTCAATTTGGGTAATGCTGTTTGTTCTTGATGTTACAAATTTCATCTCAGTTGGGTGAATCGCACCTGTTCGGCATCGATGACATAGCTTTTTTTTTATGGCAGATCATCATGAGAGGGAGGAAAATCATGAGGGGGAGAGTGGGGGAGCGAGCGGAGGTGCGGTACAATACGTCATTTTATCGCGGCCGTCAATAAATAAGGCCACGACCACAGGTTCACCTGTACTGTTAGGTTTACAAAGCCCAAGCGGCGAGGGGATAGCAGCGCGAAAGCGAAAAGGCGTCCCGCTTGGCTTCGTTGCCGCCGCCTCTCCGCCTCCCCCAGTCCCCTTCAGATCGAGGTAACAACATTTCCTCATCGCGAAATCCATGGTGGTCGTAGTTCTTCGCCTGTAAGAGTGACCACGGAATCTGCATATGTAGATCGCTCGTCTCTCGAACTATTTCTAGGTCTTAGAGCGAAATTGTACCAAGGTATTGCGTATGTTCATTCTTCTAGTGCCCTATTCATATGCTTATCGAGTGAGTCACAGAGGGTGACCAATTTTTACCGCTAGAAATTGCCTTTTTTTTAGGGAATACCGCTAGAAATTACCTGGGTAATTAAACTCGATGATACAGCAGGAGACGATTCTTCTAGGCTTTAGGCGTATATTAGTGGCAACTGGCAAATATGCATTTTCCAAGTAGTTGCCCATGTCATCGCAAAACAAAGTATGTGCCATGTATCCATCTACTACTCATCACTTAAATTTCTACTCCCTCTGTCCCTGAATATAAGACGTTTTGGCAGTTCAACTTGTAATGCCAAAAGGTCTTATATTTAGGGACGATTGAGTAGTAAATTTGTGTAGATTAACGTACATAGTAAGGTCTAGATTAAAGTCTCCTACTTGTTCTCATAATTTTTTTTATTATGGTGAGGATTTGCTCCGGAGTAATACAAGCTCTGTCTGATATCAGGGTATCATGGTCTCAAAAAAATACTATCCCTCCGAGGAATCTTCAGATGAGAGTGATGTGAGATGGAGGAGGTTCCAGAAGTTCCCTCTGGTAAGCTGCTCGACGTTGACAAGGCGATTGATCTCATGAGGTTTGTCTACAAAGAAGGGCTGGCTTTTCTGGACAATGGGTCAGGGAGATGTCTGATGGACAGGATGTTTTCGGACTTGGGAGGCTTCATGGTGGATAAGATGTTGGAGCAACCACAACGTGATGCTCCTTGTCGGATGCGGATGCTGAAGCCTAGTTTGAGTATGATCTTGCGCACGCATTTGCCAAAGAAGCAAGGAAGGGTATTGCCAAGGAGCTCCAGGGCGATTTCTTTGGGTTATTTTTTGACGTGTGCTCCCCACCTAATACTTACAAGTACTACATGGTTGTGTTTGCACGCTATGTCAACTGCAAGGGAGAGGTTGTGGAGAGGCTTCTTGGGATTGTGCCAGATCCTGATATCTCTGCTCCATATCTTAAAACAGCAGCCTTTTCGATGCTCTCTGAAGCTGGGTTGAGCTTGCAACGTGTTCGTGGCCAAGGCTATGGCTTGGCAGGGTATTCTGAGAAATTTTATGACGAGCTAACATCGATGTTCGATGGTAAAACTGCTTCCGCGTACCATGTTCATCCTCATGTCTGCCCACTACACTCGCATCTTGTAGCTGCTTCTTATGACCAAACTGAACTTTATGAGCTTCTCCGAACTCTCGATGTGCTCTCCAATCTAGTTCAGAAGTCCCCTCAGTTCACTGAAAAGCTATGCACCCTAATTCAAGAGAGAGGGGTGAATCTGGATGATGATCTTCAGAAGCCCGGTGAAACAAAGTGGGGCTCATACTACGAGGCAATTGTGAAATTTGCTGCTTATCTCACTCCGATCTGCGATGCGCTTGAATTTGTGGATGAAGTCTCAAGAGACGACGCAAAATTCATGGTATACAAGATAAATCAAGGAATGACCTATGACTTCATCTTCGGGCTGCTGTTGATGCAAGATGTCTTGGGTGTCACGAATGAGTTGTCACTGGCCTTGGACAGGAAAGGCTGGGATGCTGAAAATTTTGCGGCTCTTCTCCAGGATGCTAGGAAGCAGTTGCAGGTCATGAGGATGAGGGATGGACACCTTTCCTCAACAAAGTCGGCATGTTTTGCAACGAGCATGATATGTATATGGTCACTATGGGAGAGAAATTCGTACCACGGAGAAGATCGAAGGATGCTGAAGCTACGACCAAGAATTACCTAGATCATTACCATGTCGATTTCTTCCAGAAGGTTATCAACAAACAACTCGAGGAGCTCGACAGGCGTTTTACCACGCAGAGCTCAGAGTTAGTTCTCCTGGCATCATGCCTGAATCCACGCAACTCCTTCCAATCTTTTGACAAGGACAAGCTCGTGAAATTTGCTCGGTTTTATCCGTCCGAGTTCTCCAATCCCGACACAGCCACACTCCAGCTGCAGCTTGAAGCATTCATAATTGATGTGCGCTCAGACACCAAATTTCTTGGAATGGACACGCTGAGCAGTCTTTCCGCGAGAATGGTGGAGACAGGCAAGAACGAGGCCTACCCGCTGGTTTACTTGCTCCTGAAACTCGCACTCATCCTTCCCGGGACGCCTGCCACTACAAAGACAGCATCTAGTGCAATGAAGTTGATAGACACTGCGATTACTAGCGAACCATGCAACCAGTGGATCAGTGACTGCTTGCTGCTGTTCCTGGAGCCTGACATATTTGAAAGCATCACCAATGATGCTGTGATTCCATCTCTTGAGGCTGCTGGTCATACTGAACCAGCTAACTAGTGTTTTTGTTGCACTAGCTTAGGTCTTTTACCATCTACTTGACTTGTATGGTGGTAAGTGGTAACTAGTAAGTTCTTCAGGTCATATACTCGTATCATCCTTGCAGTTATGGTTGCATATGCATCTTTGGTTTGTCGGTCTGGATGTTTTATGTTATAATATGACGCGTGGACAGAGCAGCTGCAGTTGTCTATGGTCAGCTTGCTGCTTGCATTGCATGCATGATGCATCTGTAACTGGATGAATGACATGCTGAAGAAAGTTGTAGCTTCTTGCTTTTGGAAAAATTTCAGTATCACAATGTCTATTCCAGCTTACCTGGAATACTGGGGTAAGCGTACGGTTGTTATGAAGGTAGTTTGTCGTGCACACACGTTGCAACAGTATAACGAGTGTAGTAGCCTACTGCTGTCCCTGGAGCCTGATATTTTTGAAAGCGTCACCAATGATGATCTAATTCCATCTCTTCAGGCTGCTGATATTGTTATGGCCTAGAGAATAGTAGTGTTTTGCGAAGCTGTAGTTAGTTATAGTTCTTTCTACCATGACTAAACATCAAAGCTAGCAAGTGATTTCAAGTCCTGTCGTCATTGTACTGTTGTGATCTCTCTTCCGCCCGAATGTTTGCATATTTTGTTTACGACTTGCCACTCCCTTGGGTCGAATTTTGAGATATTCTACTTATGGGCACAACTTGCATGCAGACAACATCGAGTGACAGATTCGAAACTTGACTTAATGGAGTGGTATACTATGAAAAATCTTTATGGTTCCTTTTGTCATTTACAGTATTTCGTTCCAGCTTTACTCAGGAAGGCTGTGATAAACATTGCATTAGGTATGTTGGTACCATGGATTTACAACGAGTTAGGCAATATCATCACAATTACAG
Source organism: Poa pratensis (assembly GCA_947311845.1). Taxonomy (NCBI): domain Eukaryota; kingdom Viridiplantae; phylum Streptophyta; class Magnoliopsida; order Poales; family Poaceae; genus Poa; species Poa pratensis. The sequence continues at coordinate 42,716,062 of CAMZMU010000064.1, forward strand.
TGGATTAGTGGTCGGCCAGAAGGAAACCAAGCAGTACTAAATAAAACATCTCTATTAGCTTCGTTTTCTGCTCCTCCCAGGAAGGTTTCAGGATCAGCAATAGCTCTCCAATAACATGAACAGGTTCGGTGCACACAGGCACACACCAGACTGACTGTTGAATTCATAACCCTAACCATTATTTCGAATACCCAGTTTTCTATTAGATATACCACCTTCACTGGGTGCACAATTGAACTCTAGCGACCACGCGATGACTATTAATTGTTACTCTAAACTGGTACGATCAGGCTCATTGGAAATTGATCCATAGAAAATGGATGCCATCAAATAAATGATTATGCGTAAGCATTCCTGGGTATTGGGACTCCTAACCCTGCTGTCAGGACTTTGTATGCGTTTGGACTTGTCTTGTGACCGGACCGATTTTCCCGTCACCAATCTCACGTCCATCAATCATCACGACCTATTGTAAATAAGAATACGTCAGCAATAATGTATCATCTGTAGGAAGACACTATGATAGGTTCTTAGTTGAAGTAAGATTGCTGTATCTGGATATGGCAAAAGGGAGAACCGTAGCTTAAAAAACACTGAAAAGAGACTAGTGTATGGGAAAAATATGGCCATCTAACGAGAATGACAATACTGTTCCTTGAAAAGAACGGTGCTTGTAAAACAAACTAGCACGTTCAAATTATCAGTTACATAAACCATCGCAGGGAAATTTTGATGATTTGATCCGAAGCTATGTTCTTACGAACCCATGTTTTGGCTTTGCGTACAAGGCAAACCCATCACAGGGAAATGAAGAACATCGTGCATGCACAAAATTGGGCAAACACAAGATCATATTTTATAAGTGCATTTACAGAGAAAAAGACAAAATTGCATCCGCCTTATGTATTTTAAACCAATTAATTTGCCATTTTAGTACGGCACATAGGAGCATACTTTGCAGTTTGCACATGCAGATACTCTAACATGTCTACAACTATACCCTTTTGTCTATATTTTGAATTACACAAACCAAAATGGATTCATATGAGCTGTTTACAAAATTGGCATTGAAACGTCGCATCCAATATGTACTCAATTATTCAAAACTAAGTAAACCACTGGGAGCAATACAAATATAGTGAGTAGAAAAAGTATAACCAGCCAGTGCAAAAAAGTAAGCTCACCGGTGTAATTTCCCCCATTGTTCCGGTTGTCCACACCTGCATGTAAAAACCCACATTACTATGGTACAACTTTCGTATATAATTGAACATATCGATGATATGAAATAGTGCAGTTGTACTTATTGTAGTAGTTAAAAATATGCAATCTGTCTTATTATAGTAGTTTGCCAACAAGGAGATATATCAAAGTTAAAAGTTCTAAAACAAGATCCAAATTTACACGATCCTTTCTAAAAAAAAGAAACATGCATGTAACTGAAACTTATAATTATAGCATCGTTGAAGTTTATTAACAATCACAGGGAAATTAAAACCTGCACAAAAAAGAAAAGAAGCAATTTCAAAATTTAAATTCTTAGTAATTGAAAACATGCTACTTCTATTCCATTTCATTTAGTTCAGTAGACAAATGCAAATTTCAGTATAAAGGAAAATATACAGTTCCAAAATGAAAACCTCAGTACAAGGACAAGATGAACAAACGTCCATGAAATAAAATATCTAACCTCATCTGCAGCATGAAATTCAGATAGACTAATTCGTCGTTCATGTAGTACCAGGTTTTCTTTCACAACAAGATCCATGACCTGTTATTTTCATAAAATATAAATATTAACTTCAATAAAGTGGAACATTGGGTTTTTTCTGCGGAACCATGTATGTTCACCCTAGTAGTGACAGAATGAACAAATTTCCTCTTCCATGCATGTTGGTAACGACAATATATTTCTGCAAGTCATGATGGAGCAATACATACACAAAACACAACGATAGACAAACATTTTTAGTACATGTTTTCATGTCAAACAGGAAAAACAAAAAGGAACACAAACCACTATCCAAATAAGGCAACAGAGAATCTGCAGAGCACAGAGGCTATACAGATTTTTTTTTTTTTTTGAAACGAAGGCAAAAGCTTTGCCTTATATTAATTAAGAAGAAGGTGCCCGGTTTATTAATGGAAGAAACCGGACGAAAACCGTACAACAAACATCAACACCATAGCAAAGTGCCCACACAAACACAAAGAGCAACACCTATAGCAGGCAACATCTAGAAGCAACCCGACCACTAACAAACTCGACCAACCTCTCACAACCACGACACGACTACCTCAAAAGTGCTCAACAGTCAAGCAAGAGCGGAACCTTTCCTAGTAACGCCAAACTTCTTACTCGTCTTTTTGAGAGACTTCTCCACCTTCACGATTTCAGCATCTGAAGCCATCCCCGCCAAGACGCGAAAAATCTCCTTACCATATCCAGGGCGAGCCGCCTCTAACTCGAGAATCAAGTCGCAAACCTCTATGCCCAACAGATCCTTTGAGCTAGGAGGCGCCAACATAGATGTCTCATCAGCCTTGTCACTTGAAGATGAGAGAGCGACCGAAGCAACCAAACCTCCACCATCCATATAGGAAGGCTGCTGGCATGACTCAGATGGAGGTGGGGATGGCGCCATGTCCACCGCCAAAGACTCAAGTGAGCCCAACTCAACCGGAAGCGCCATAGATGATTCCCCACAAGGATCAAGTGGCATGGGCAAGATCTCCACAACTGGAACCACAACCTCAGTGACGACCACACTCCCAACTATAGATGGCGTCGCACGCAGAGCTCGAGGAGAAAAATCTCCAAAGAAGCATTCACTCCCCTCATCAACGGAACCAATTTGGAGCTTGGATGACAAAGGCACAACCGATGCAGCTTGAAGCTTGACAAGAGCATCGTCGAGCTCACAGCGAAGCTGCTCAACCTTCTGAAGGAGCTCCATGCGCAGCAGGGTAAACTGAGACTCAACAGAAGAGACCAACAATGCATTGGGGCAGGAATCCTTGCAGCACCCAACAGGCGATCTTGGCGGCACCAACACACACATCGAAGGACAAGTCTAGACGGACGGAGAGTGACCTCGCTTGTCGAGAGCACGGGTGACCGGAGAGCAATTGCGAGCTGCCGGAGAGTGATCGCGAGCAACCGGAGAGCGAGCACGACAGAACCTCTCCCGATGCCCAGAACGATGACAACGAATGCATCTAAAAGGCCCACTACATGCACTGACTTGATGGCCACGGTCGAGGCAGCGAAAGCACCTTCCTCGAGCCCAACGCTTGAAGGCAAGGCAACGCTCACGACCTTCCTGTGACTCAGGGGGAGGGCCTCGGCTGCGGCTGCGGCCCCGACCCACATACACCCAGTCATCCTTGTCGTTGACAGAACCTCACTTCTCGCTGTCGCGTTTTGAATATTTAAAATTTGTGTCAAATATAGTTTAGAGTGTGCTCATATTTCAAAAACCTCAGTATCTCCATGGAGGAATTTAGAAAACAGAACCTGGTCCGTCTCAAAATTGTATTGGGATTTTATCGAAGTGAGAATAATCATTTAGGGTCGCAGTGCCGCACCTAGCGAACAGAGTTCGATACCGTTGGGGGTGAATTTCTGGAATTCTCACTAAGGAGCACTTCTTCTATATATATAAAAATAATTCCACCAAGGGCTAGTCCTGGTTGGTCTTTTTTTTAATGGACATATAAGCGTATATCGAACATGTTGAACTGTTAATGGGCCTGTTTGGTGCTGGCCCATGTGGCCCATCTTCTCTCAGCCTGGCAGGTATATATACGGGACATCTAGTGAGAAACCCTAAGAAGCTGGCGGCTGCACATCTCTCCAAGGTTAGCCACCACCCCGAGAAACTACATGGTATCAGAGCTGAGGTTGAAGATGGAGATGGAGTGATTGGATCTGTTGCATGCCGCATCAGATCTGGTGGTTCTGCATCAGGGGAGTGTTGTAGCACGCCTCAATCATGGGGGACGACCTGACCAAGGTACTGAGCATGCTGAAGGAGGTTCTCGTCGCCAACAAGGCGGAAGGTGCTGCTGCTGTCCTGGCAGCAGATGGAGCTCGAGCAGAGAGAGTACCGAAGCTGGAATTGACTCCAAATGAGGTAAAACTGGAGGGGGTCAGTAACTATTTGAGCTGGTCAAGAAGGGGACTGTTGCTGCTGAAGATGAAGGCTGTGGAAGGATATGTGTTGGGAGAAGTCGATGAACCAGTGGACAAAAAGGGTGTTGAGTGGAAGAAATGGAGCACTACTGATTCAGGTATTCTTGCGTGGTTGCTTAGCTCTTTAACTCCATCGGTTGCTGCATCTGTTGAAGCACTTTCTGCTTCAAAGGAGGTATGGGAAGCTTTATCCCAGATGTACTCTGGTAAGGGAAATGTGATGTTGGTCTCTCAACTTGAGGACAAAGTGCATGATTTGATTCAAGGTGAGAAATCAGTGATGACCTATGTTGGAGAACTGAAGCATTTGTGGGCAGATCTGGATCATCTTGATCCTTTGGTGCTAGCCCACTCTGAATGTGTTGTGGCAGCAAAGAATGGATTGAAGGCAGACGGGTGTTGAAGTTTTTAAAGGGTCTGGATAAAAACTTTGAGAACAGAAGGGCAAGTCTGATGCACCAAACCCAGCTACCGTCACTTGAAGCTGCCATAGCTGCCATTACACAAGAGGAGACAAGACTGAAATGCAACGAAAAGGGAGGATCCACACAAAGGCCTGCATATCATGTGTTTGAGAGGCAGGAGACTAGAGACTGCTACAACTGTGGAGTGAGTGGTCACCTAATCCACCAATGTACTGATCCACCCCGTCGAGGCAGAGGAGGTTTCAGAGGCAACAGGTACAACAGGGGATACTACAGAGGTGCACCTAGAGGCAGATATGGAGGGAATTACTATCACAACTCAGGTGGTCCACAAGGAGGGGCCAGAGCTAACATGACAGTCATGGAGGGAGATCAATCAACAGAAACTCAAAACCACGGAAGTGCTACTGAACGAGAAGTGAAGAAGGGTGGACAGCAAGGAGAAACAAGCTTCGGACAGTTTGCCCACTTTGTCTACACCGACAAAGGTAATACTGAAAATGCCTCCCTTGCTGCACATAAGCTAGATTCAGATTGGATACTAGATAGTGGAGCCTCAAGGCATGTTACTGGTAACATTAGTGAGTTTGAATTGTTCAATCAGTATCCCTCAACATATCACGAAACTATTCAGACAGCAGATGGTACTGCCCAACCTGTAAAAGGTGTTGGAATTGTCAATTGTTCATCTAGCATGAAGTTATCCTCTGTCCTATATGTGCCTGCATTTCCAGTGAACTTGATCTCAATGAGTAGTTTGATTGATCAGATTGATTGCCGGATTACTATTGATAAGCATATGTGTTTGATCCAGGAGAGGAGGACTGGAAGGAAGCTTGGGGCAGGAATCAGGCGTAGAGGGCTATGGCACCTGTACCGAGAGAAGTCTGAGATGCTGGGATACTCGGTGGTGCTTGCAGCGGTTCAAGGTGACAAGGAGACCAAGGCCATGATCCATCATTGCCGTATGGGGCACATTTCTTTTGATAAGATGATCAAAGTGTTTCCTGATGTAATGAGTGGAGTAGACATGAGTAAACTAAAATGTGATGCATGTGAGTATGCTAAGCATACCAGAACATCTTATATTAGTAAGGGGCTCAGGAGTATAGCTCCTTTCACTCTTGTGCACTCTGATGTCTGGACATGTCCTAGTATTTCTATCAGTGGAATGAAATATTTTGTAACTTTCATTGATTGCTATACTCGCATGACTTGGGTGTACCTCTTACGCCACAAAGATGAGGTGTTTCAATGCTTCCAAGACTTCTGTGCATATGTGAACACTCAGTTTAAGGTGCAGGTGCAAATGATCAGATCTGATAATGGGACAGAATATGTTAACAAGAGATTTGCAGAGTTCTTATCAGAGAAAGGAATCATGCACCAGACTTCCTGCCCAGATACTCCTCCCCAGAATGGAGTAGCTGAAAGAAAGAATCGTCACATATTGGAGGTAACTCGGTCTCTCATGTACACAATGAATGTACCTAAATTTCTTTGGGGTGAGGCTGTTCTAACTGCTACCTATCTTATTAATCGCATGCCCTCACGGATTATTGGCATGAAATCTCCATGTGAGCTTCTATTCGGCGAAAATAAGTTCAATGTTGTTCCCAAAGTATTTGGGTGCACCTGCTTTGTCCGAGATCATAGACCCTCCGTGAGCAAGCTTGATCCCAAGGCTGTCAAATGCATCTTCATTGGCTATCCTTCAGGACAACAAGGATACAAATGCTGGAATCCGACTGAACGCAGAACGTTTGTGAGTATGGATGTTACCTTTCGTGAGTCTGAGCCTTTCTATGGAGAGCAAACAGATTTGAGCATGTTATTTGAAGGACTTGATCATCTGTCCCTTCGACTGATGGTCAAGAGGGGGAGAGTACACGAGTACAGCCATACCTCCTGCTACATCTCCTCCGTTGATAATTGGTTCGGTGCCCATCCCCATTCCAAATCCTGAAATTGGTGGTGCTCGTACAACTACACAACCACTTCATGTGTACTCAAGGAGGCGCCGTGCGGCTGTTGAACCAGGGGAGAATGCTGAACAGGGGGAGAATGTTGAACAGGGGGAGAATGTTGAGAATGTTGAGCCACACATGCAAGAGGAAGAACAATCTTCTACTGCAACACCAGATGCAAACTCAAATGTCACTGAGGGGCCGATCGACTTACCAATTGCACTTAGAAAGGGGACTAGAGCAGCTACAGGCAAACCTGTGGATAGGTATGGTTTTAATGCCCATGACATTAGCAACTACGTTTCGTATGAAGGTTTGTCTCCCTCTTATCGATCATTTGTTGCGTCCCTCCAATTAGTGTCAACTCCTACTGATTGGAGAGTTGCACAACAAGACCCTAGGTGGTGTGCAGCTATGAGAGAAGAGCTGGAAGCATTGAGGAAGAATCAAACTTGGGAGTTAACTGACTTACCAGAGGGAAAGAGAGCAGTTGGGTGCAAATGGGTATTTACAGTCAAACAAAGTCCTGAAGGGAAAATAGAAAGGTATAAGGCAAGACTAGTTGCAAGGGGATATAGTCAAGTTTATGGCATTGACTACGATGAAACCTTTGCTCCTGTGGCGAAAATGAATACTGTGAGGATCTTGATATCATGCGCAGCAAATTTTGGATGGCCATTGCATCAGCTTGATGTAAAAAATGCTTTCTTGCATGGTGATCTTCAGGAAGAGGTGTATATGGAGGTGCCACCGGGAATGGCTGCAGCTGGAAATGGAGGTAAAGTGTGCAAACTAAAAAAGGCTCTTTATGGTCTGAAACAATCTCCTAGAGCGTGGTTTGATCGGTTTAGAAGGGTTGTGTGTGGTATGGGATATGGACAGTGTAATGGTGATCACACGGTGTTTTACAAGCACTCAAATCAGAAAATTACTATTCTGGCAGTTTATGTGGATGATATTATAATTACTGGTGATGATGAAGCTGAGATAGCTAGATTAAAAGGGTGTCTAAGCAACACATTTGAGGTGAAGGATCTTGGCCAGCTCAAGTACTTTCTCGGTATAGAAATTGCTCGATCTGCAAGAGGCATAGCACTGATGCAACGCAAGTATGTCCTCGATCTCCTAAATGAAACAGGAATGATGCAGTGCAGAGCAGCCACAACTCCCATAGATGTAAATTATCAGATAACATCCGAGTCTGGGGAATTGGTAGAAAAAGAAAATTATCAGAAACTCGTAGGAAAGCTGCTATACCTATGTCATACAAGGCCAGATATTGCTTTTGCTGTGAGCATTGTAAGTAGATATATGCATGAGCCTAGGACTGGTCACTTGGATGCAGTATATCGGATTCTGAGATACCTAAAGGGGACTCCGGGAAAGGGTCTGTGGTTCAGAAGTAATGGACACCTAGTGATTGATGGCTATAGTGATGCTGATTGGGCAAACTGTCTTGATGACAGGAGGTCAACTTCTGGATACTGCGTGTTTGTTGGAGGTAACTTAGTGTCATGGAGAAGTAAAAAACAACCAGTTGTATCAAAGTCAAATGCTGAAGCAGAATACCGGGCCATGTCTCAAGGATTGAGTGATATGCTATGGGTAAGAAATCTCTTAAGTGAGTTAAAGGTGCTAAAGGATGGACATCTGAATGTCTGGTGTGATAACAAGTCAGCCATATGCATAGCAAATAATCCAGTCCAATATGACAGAACTAAACATGTGGAGATTGACAGATTCTTTATCAAGGAGAAGCTAGATGCTGGAATTATTAAGATTGAGTATGTGAACACAGGACAACAAATTGCAGACTGTTTAACAAAAGGGTTGGCAGCAAAGGAATGCAATTTGGTATGTGACAAGATGGGGATGATAGATATCTATCACCCATCTTGAGGGGGAGTGTTGAACTGTTAATGGGCCTGTTCTGGTGCTGGCCCATGTGGCCCATCTTCTCTCAGCCTGGCTGGTATATATACGGGACATCTAGTGAGAAACCCTAAGAAGCTGGCGGCTGCACATCTCTCCAAGGTTAGCCACCACCCCGAGAAACTACAGAACACATATGTTGTCTTACCATGAGAAGATTGTATCCACTGGGCAAATATAGTTTTGTATATCAAGATTTGCTTTTGTGTACAAGTTTTCTTTATAGCTCCAGATCACAATTTACTAGCACGATAAGTATCAAAAGGATCGAACTACGTTTCGTTACTTGGGTGTGAATCTTCTAGTACATATCTAGCTGTATGAAGTACTGGTTCATGATCTGAGTTGGGTATTGCTAAACAACTTCGGGCCTTCAAATAAGTATTGGCAAATAACAAGATAGGATCGAAAATCTCAAGGAATTTTCTCGCATGCAATTTCAAATTGGAGGGAACAATTCTGTACATTGGTTCCAATTATTTCCAACCGGAGGATTATTAGACTTACAGTTGCACGCGTAATTCCTGGAAGGCAGTAGTCAGCATGAGGTGTCAATACAATTCCCTTCTTAACCATAAACTGCAGTTACAGACATTTTTAGAACAAACATATGGCGAATATTGAGCTCTACCAACTGATGCTAGTCGTATGTACTATGTACACTTACAATGTTTGTTGCATTTGTTTCTGATACAAAACCATCTTGATCTAGCATGACAGCATCCTGAGCATGTGCAAGATTACCCTCTATCTGCATAGAAGAAAAGAAAAATTTGAGGCCCTTTGCAATTCCCACTTAGCTAAAATCCTAGCAGCTTGTTACATTAGATATTCAAATCTGAAGATAAATAACCTTTGCCAGAATGTTGTTAATAAGATTGTTGTGATGTATCTTTGAATCTACGCTCTGAAACAAGTCATGAGAACAGCCAAGGTCAATGATTGTGAAAAGAATAAAGTAAGACGCTTCATACAAAAATATAACTAAATGAGAAACCAATAGCCAAATTGCTACGAATTTTATAAATGGGTCTTACATTTGGAGAATTACGACGTGTGGTGGCAGTTACCAACTTTATCCCATGTGAGTTATCATAAACTGGTGGTTTCCACTCTGCAAGTACTGCCAAAGGCAAAACGAAAGGTGTCATATTTAAGCACATACAACACATGCACAGAAAAAAGTGGAGATGAGAATTTGAATACCAATCAAGGCACACCCATACAGATTGAAACCTGGACTCATTCCAGATGTCACCTACAGTTAAGACAGGCAGTGAACAAAAGGAAAGGTCGTGGAGAGAACATTGCAAATACACACGGTAGAAGTGACGATATTGATGAATATATATCGATAGTTTACCTTTTTCCCACGAGTGAGAGTGAGCCTTATATGTGCATTATTAAACATCCCATTCGCATTAAGAGTCTTAAATATTGCATCCTTAATCTGCATTGAAACATGTACATGGCGAACGCTCAGTTCAGTAGTTCAGACTTCAAAGTGAGCCTACAGCAATCCTCTTAAATCAAAGTTTGAAAACATGTTAGAATTTATAATCACAATGGAAGGATGCCTGCCAAACAAGCAGAGACATGGTTCTTTCTTGAAATACTATAACATAGTGAGAATCAGGTAAGTAGAAGTAGTTACCCAATCACGACTGGGCACGTTGCTGAAGGCCATAGCTTTTGTAGAATCGAACAATCTAGAAGAAAAAACAGAGGGTTACTGCATATATCATAGGAAGAAAAGATATGGCAATACATACAAAATATAGAACAGTCACTACACCTATCCAGGTGTTCTTCAAGTTTGAATACTTTCCCATCATATATACGCAATCCCTCCCACACAGCATCCCCTCCTTGTACAACTGAATCGAACACTGAAACCTTTACACACAGATGATTAGAAAAACGAATGGGGACTGGGGAAAACTGATCAACTGTGACCAGTTTAACATTGTATTGCTGATTGCATAGCCAATGTTACCATACCTTTGCACTATCACGTGGCAAAAGCTCATCTCCAACCCAAACAAGAATTTTTTTATTTTCTGGGACAGGAAGAGGAGGATCATACTGTGGTTGCTGGGATCCTGCTATTCTCCTTACTTGGCTTCAGCATATTGTAAAAGGGCAAGCTTTGCTCAAGCAGGTCATAAAACGCAAATGGAAAAGTCTGCAATCAAATAGGATCAAATCTTAACAACAAGATATGGTTTAATTGGCAAATAGTACAGCAAAGCAAGATGAAGTCAATTGCATCTTAATAACTTGTTAGAGAAAACTTCTTTTAAAGACACTGAAATTCATTGAAAGCATTAAATGCATACTAACTTACTCATAAATACTCATGAGAATGCGAGAAGAAATTACGACAAGGCTTTGTCACCAGAGGTAATAATTCTTATTGTTAATGTTTATCAGCATCTCCTTTCGGATACAACTATGACTGACTAAATATGCAAAGTCAAATAGAAGTAAGTAATTATAAAGTCTGGAAATCAATAGAGACGTTTGACGTAGGCTTACTGCAGGGTATTGACGGGATTTAGAAAAGCCCGTAGATTTGTGCACATTTTCATACCACCAGGGGGCCCAAATACCGTCAAAGTCCCTGGGGCCAGCTTTCCATCTAAGAGTTAAAAACAATTCCAAATGAGCACATCACATTCTTACTATGCGTGTTCTAAGATACATACTCGAGGGCAATGGAAGTAGTTTAATTGTTATTCACCAAACACATACTTGAGCATTTGCTGCTGGAAAGGAATGCCCAGGTCCTCACAGAGTCCACTCAAAACGGCCTGCATTTAACGTGCAAACAGACTGCATTGAATTTGGATCGCAGTTTGCAAATGTAGTTGTTACAAAGGTACTGAAACGATGTTACTCCTACACCATTATAATGGCTTCATGCATTAAATAGTACAGATGGAAACCACTACAGACACCATAATTACAAACCAACAAAACTGAAGAAATCAAATTTATTAGTTCTCTGTTTAGTAATCCTAATAGCTAGAGGCTCTGCATTGACAGGTCCTTTAGGGCACCTACTACACACAATAATAGAGGATTTGTGAAGAAATTCAAAAATCTATCAATTTGGTATAGCCCGTCCTAATAGCTCGAGACTGCAATGCAAGGGTCTTTGAAAGAACCTACTAAACAGTAATAGTAGATCTTACGTACACATATTATTATTATGTGCAACAGATAATCCTTAAAAAAGATAAAACCATGTGGACAATCAGTAACAGATTTACCTCAGGATCCCTTTGCAGATCATCTGCATCTATCACTGGTGGAGGGCTCCCATGCTCGCATAACTCACTGTATATTGCGACAAGTTCTGCTATACCGAGCTCCATGAAGGATGGTGGGACAACTTTATCAAATGATGGCTGAGGGGTATATGGAATGCTATTAGCAGGAGGTTGATATATGTACAATATAACATGCAAAGTGTCAGAGAGGCAGTAACTTGTACTGAATTAGCAAATAGAACAAATAAACAGAACAAATCAGCAACATGTGGGAGTGCTACCAAAACAAATGGGAGTCAAATACCAGGATATTTAGAGGGTTACGTATCAATATGAAATGTTTTCCCTTCTTCATCAGGTCGCCGGTAAGGTTAGGGAGGCGCTGCTTTGCAATGTGCTACACATAAAAACAGAGATCCATGAACAAGAGTGTAGTGTAACTCATCTTTAGAGATATGCGCTAACACTCTGAGAATGGAAATCACACCTTGCAGTAACGATATTTTTTCTCTCCTGGTCCAAAAATCACTTCTTTGACGACTTTGTTGCCATCAGGATCCTGCACTGGAAATGCTCAACATCTGAACTATACACAAGACAGGATTCACATTGCGGAAAACCATAGAAAGAAGAGACGAAAATATGTGTCAAATTGAGTTCCGAAATGAATTGAGAAGTCGTACTGATATTATTTGTAAACTGACAAAAACTATGCGGCCACTGGGGCATTGGGCGAACGACTGCCCTCCTTATTAATTGGAACTCGTAACTTACAGATAACTGAAGCATCATTCTTCAAGTCTGGACTTACCATTTTAGAGAGAAGCTCCTGGCGGTAGGGCCTGTCGACGCCAGTGACGCGCAGGAAGTTAGCGTAGAGCGGCTCGTCAAGCACATCCATGTCATCCCTCTAGAGCAAAGCCAAAGTACAAAGCTAATCAGTTCAGAACCCGGGTACAACGATCAATCAAATTCACTCAGGGGGGCACGACACGATGGGAAGCTGTGAACAGGTAATCAACTCGTTGCAGAAATCAGCTTAGTTCAATGTGGAATGGAGCGCAAGAGCAGAGCAGCCTAAGCAGTTGACCGAACACACGGCACCATTGGGGTTGGATGCCATGCCCCCATCTATTCTCCTCTGCCGTGATCTCAGAGTTCGCAGGCGGAGCCAATCGGGAACCGGCGACAGGCCGATTCAGCGGGCGCAGGCACTGCGGACGGGCGGGCGGACCGATGAGGATTGGGGTGGAGGGGAGGGGAGGCTGTGACTCACTCACCTGGGAGAAGGAGTACATGAGGCTGGTGCTGAGGGAGCGCGGCGCCGACCACGCGTGGATCACCTCCGGCGACGACGCCATTCGCGCGATCAGTTGGAGCTCTCACAGTGCCCCTCGGACGGGAGGGAGGACGAACTCTTTCCTTCTTCTCTGGATTCGGTAGGATTCTTCTGATCCGATGAGGAGATGATTAGGAAGTAGGTGCGCACAACTGCACAAGGCGACAGTGGGCAGTGGCGAGACGGTGTGAGTGACCTGCTGCTGTGCTGGTGGATCACAGGGAATGGACTTTTTCTTTTCCTTTTTCCGATCGGGAGAGAGAAGAACGGACAAGAGTAAAGAACCGGCAAATGACTCTTAATCGCAGCTTTGCCTAACTGACGAGATGGTTTATTTTTTTTCGAGAATAACGGGGGGGATTGCTCCCCACCGCTTGTTATATTTCCGAAAGTAGCCTGGCGGGCCATGTTCTTACAACAGAATAGCAGTTTTACAGGGGGATACAAGGGAGAGAACAAAGAAAAACAGAAAAAAAAGACCACTAGAAAAGGAAAGCAAGAGCCGCCAAGAGACACAAGAGGTGGGGGTGCGGTCGAGGGATCACCAATGCCAAGAGTCTTCAATCAGCCCCACGCACACGCACCGGCATGCGACTCGAACCCCACGGCACAACTGAGGAGCACCACCAACGTCATCGGCGAGTGTCAAGCCTAGCACCTAGCACAAACCTAGCTAGGGAGCTCCGCCACGAAGGCCGAGAAGCAGCAGGTGGGGGAGACACACATTGAGTCGTCGTTGAGCAAAGTTGAGCCAAGACGCGACCAAAAGCCCGAAGCTCCACACCGCAACAGCAACCAAAGGAGAGTCTTGGGCAAGCACATCAGCGGAGCCGAGACCACGCGAAGGCCAGCCGAGGAGAGAAACAAACCACCATCGACCCCAAGCTGGCCGCCCACCACCACCACCAAAACACAGCCCCGACAGCACACGTATTTGTAGGTGCTGAAGCTCCACAGCGGCACCTCCAGCGAGGAAAACGGCGTCCAGAGACACCGCTGCCGCCGGCATTGACAAGTCAATGCAGAGTTTTCACCCGGAGTTGAGCATTTCCCCTACAACAGAGGCCGTCGGACACCACCAGCCGCAGTCGTCAACCACACCATGCGGAGACCACCACGGCCAACACCAGAACAAGCTCAGGATCCTTCAGGGTCGCCGGACGCAGCGCCAGCCATCATCCCCGCCGAGCACCATGCCGGACGAAGCATAGGAGCGATGCCCGTGGTCCAGAACCTCCACGGTCCCGGACTGCAGCCCTGCAACCGCCGCCGCCGCGCCCCAAGCGCACCACCGCGCGGCTGCCGAGGGAGGATCCGGCGCCGCAGCACCGGAGATGGTGCGCCCGGAGCGCCGTCTGGCCACACAACCCAGCGCCACCGAAGAGATCTCCCAGCAGGCAAGATCTGGATCCCCGCAGCTTGGTCGCGACCAGCTTCAGCTCGCCGAGCGCGCGTAGGAACCACCACGCAGCCACCACCACAGCACGACCCCCCGCACCAGCCGGCACGAAGGAGAGCAGCGCCGCCGCAACGCCCTGCGCGAGCGTCGCGTCCTCGTCAGGCAGCCCCGGCCCGCGCCGCAGCTACCCAGGGAGTAGGAAGAAGGGCCCCGCCGCCGCCGACACCGGCCGGGCTTTGCCCGGCGGCGCTCTCCGGCGGCGGCGAGGGGGAGGAGAGGTGGGGAAGGGGTGGGAGGCGGCGGCGGCTAGGGTTCGCCCTCCCGCTCGCGGGAGCGGGGCAGGGCGAAGAGTTTTTTCGGCCGTAACACCAAAATTGAAATTCGACGAGATGGTTTATACTCGTTGCTGGACAAAAACGATGCATCATACTATGTTTTTTCCTATGTAAAAACGCACAATGCATAATACTCCATCCGTCCACTAATATAAGGCAGACTTGACCTCTTTACAATTTTAACTACATACATACTAATCTGAATGGATCTATATATAAAATAAGTCTAGATACATTTAAATCAAGAAACTTGAAATAATATGCCTTGACCAGCCACACTGTTGGTGCGATTCAAGAAAAAGATCGAACCGCCTTGCTTTGGCTGCACTGCAGGGATGTAAATGAGACACTAAATGGCACCATTTAATCCCATTTAAGTCTAAATCGTTCAACAAAAGTTATTTCCACCGGAACACAAACAACGTGTCTACAAAATAAATGGGCTTAAATGGCACCATTTAGTGTCCCATTTACATCCCTACTGCACTGTATGGAACCGAATGAACATTGTACATGGGGGCCCAAGTACATGCGTATATGCTTTCCACCCATGCGTAGCTGCTGTGGATTGTATCATGCAAAAACTTTATTTTAAAGGTTGGAGTCGCTTTGAACCGAACCAACTTCAAGCACCGCTTTTTTTCCCTCACACAAAGAAGCGATGCTGGGGGTTGAACACTCGCACGCCGTTCCCCTCTCCTGTCTACAGTGAGAAAAGGCGATTTTTGGGCTCCCCGTCGACCCACCTCGCACGCCGGCGAGCCGCGGGTTCCCTCTTCCTCCGCCGGCCGCTCCGGCGGCGGGAGGATGGGGGAACCCCGGATCTCGGCTTGTACATAGTGTAGGGTTTGGTAGGGTTCCCGCCGGCGGCGTTGTGGTGGTGGTGATGCTGTCGGTGTGGTGGTTTGCGTCGGCACGCTTCCCCTCCTGCGACGGAGTTCTTCGGGCCTCCGCCGTGGCGTGCGCGACTTCTGGAGGCCGGGGATCTGCGGATCCGCTGGCCTCGTTCGTCCCCGGGTACTGCGAGTGGTGGTGGCGGAAGTGGAGGTGCGGGGTGGCTGCTGTGGAGGAGGGTGGTGTGCTGGCAGTTGATCTGTGGCGCTGGCCACGGATCTGGAGCGGAAGTTGCTCGGGGCAGGTCCTCGGCCGATGGAGGACAACCGTCTTCAGATCCAGCTCGTCAGAGCTGGTGGCTTCTGCGGCTTTTCAGTGCCTTCGGGCATGGTGCTCTTCTGTTCCTTGGGCTTGGTCGCCGGGCGGTCGCTTCTTCTGTCGTCTCCGGCGGCGGAGGTCGCGCGCGGTGGTGGACCTCGAGGTTGAAGATGGCGTGACACAGCAGTGTCCTCTGTATTCTCCTTTTTTCTTTGCTTGTATATGCTGTTGTACTGGCTTCCTTTCCGTATGAATACAAGTATGAAAAATTCAAAAAAAAAAAAGAAGCGATGCTGGGCACCGTATCGAATCGTTCCTAGCTGAGTTTGAACCGCTTTTGGCTCACGTTGTGGCTGGTCCTAGTGAACGGAGGGAGTACTACCTTTTTCTATCTTACGCCTCCAAGGAAGTCAGGTTCCATTACCATAACGATGAAGCATTGCGCGCTAATTTGCGCTAATTTGGTGCATATTTTCGCCGGACAGGGACCCTACATATTGTCCCTTGCAATCACAACCCTACTTTAAACTTTAAATCCAGAAAACGGGTCGCCTCGGTCGATCCCGCGAGAGGCCTGGCGACACTCCTGCCACCGCACCTCCCGCCCTTCTCCATCCTTCCTTCCTTGACGTCGCCAGCGCGAGCCGCAAGGCAAAGCCCACGCGGTGCCGGCGGCGGCGGGCCTTCTTCTACCACGGGGGGTCGCGGGGCTCCTCTGTACGGCAAAGGTGCGCTAAATCTCGAGCTCAGTTTCGTGGGGCGGCGAGTCTCGACGGCGGAGGTGCTAGCGGCGCGGGCGGTGGAGGTGCGTGGTTAGGGGGGCATGCGTTGGTCCGTGGTGTGGTGGTGCAGGCAGTGATCTGGCAGCGGGGCTCGTTGGCCCGAATCTAAGGCCCCGGGCACGCTCTAGGTCTGGTGGGCCTTGGATGGAGCACGTACATTCGTTGACGTCCCTGTTTGGCAGACGATGGCTTGCACTTCACCAGGCTGCACTACGGCTGAGGCGTTAGATCCGGGCCAGGCGGCCTAGATCCGGCGGCCGACCGGTAGACCCGCAGAGGGGTCTGCGAGGAGTGACTTGCTGGCGACATGGAGTCGTCGTGCTCGTTCCACCTCCATACCCGCGTGTTAGCCATACATCTACACAGGCACACCACGTCTGTGTTGTTTGGATCGCTGTAGCAGGGTTGTATGCCGCCTCTCGGGTGCGAGATGGATGTCGGGGTGGCAGCTCTGGAAGGTGGTATGTGCGGCCGGCTCTACGGCGAGTCGTGTAGCGGTAGTGGTGGCTACTCTCTTTGGCCATGTGGGTGGCGAGGAGCGGGCGGCGGGGGATCCTGGCGTTGGCGGTGCTTCGGTAGTGGTGGCTCCCAGATCGTGCCTTGGAGGTGTAGCTTGATGGCTTCGGGCGGTCCGTGGTGACAATGGTGTGATGCGAAGGTTTTTCGGGCGAAAGCTTAGCGCTCTGGCGCCAACGCTGGCGATGCATGCGGGTGTCGTAACCCTCTAGGGGCGTCGTTGTGGTTACCTTTCCTGCGTCTGGGCTCCAGGCGAAAGCCCTTGACCGTTTTGGTCTCGACGACGGGGCGTTCTTTTTTTATAAAGAGAATATATTAATATCGCAAAGATACCAATTACACCCAGCCTCTGCACCAACAAACTGTCATAAACGACATCCCGGATGCACACAGCCTGAAAGAGAAAAAGAAAAAGAAAAGAAAGAAAAGGCCCCGCCACGGTAATCAAATTCTCACAGCAGCAGCCCCACAAACCACCACCAAAGACAACACCAGGAATACAAAAAGGTTATCCAGAAGCGACGCCTCCATGAAAGGAAAAAGTGCACAACCGCCGTTGTCGCCCGATCGAAGATCTTTGGTTTTCACCCTGGACACAGTCTGAGCTATCAAAACAATGTCTTCAGCAAGGCCATTACCAGGCACAACCAGTTAAAGTCAGACCTTAAGTTTTCACCCTGAAATTCAAGACTCAGCACTCGAGGAGCGCTACCAAACTTGAATTCCTCCCGTGCTACCGCCCCCACTAGCCAAAGCTGCTCCTGCTAGTCATCAAACACCGGGCTCATAGGTACCATTTCTAAATTGGATCATCGGTCCCCGTGAAGCAAAATCTTCATTGCCTCAAAGTTCCCCTCTGCCAACACTGGTCCTCCAATCTCAACCACCATGACCTTCTCCACCACAGTGTACTCAATGGAAACCGAGAAGCTCACAAGTCCCATGGTTTTGACAACCACCGGAGCTTCGCGTCGCACCGTCATGAAGCCACAAAGGCATATATGTGTGCGCACGACCGGCTTCCATCCTATCTAGATATCCAGGAGCTTCATACGCCAATCCGAGAAGATCTCTGGTAGAAGATCCGGAACACATCTGATGGCCAGATCGAAGAGGAGCAAACACGCAGAACGCTGCCTTGATGCGAGAAGAACGCAAGGGCCACCACCATTATTCTGAAGACTCACAAGTCCCCACACCACGAGTCACCACCCAACAGGAACGGTAGTAGAGGAGAGGGCAGCCCAGTTCGCAACTGCATGTCATCGCCGGCGTGGCCAAGGCCACAACCAGCTTCCCCTACAGCACAAGCCTTGACTGGGCCCCTGTCCCAGATTGGATCTAGCCCAGATTGAGACCTGGTGACCTAGAACGCTCACCACGCAAGCCTAGCTAAGACGGCCACGGTGGCGGCTCACCACCTCCCCCTCGACGCCACTCCACCTGGATCCTCAGGCGCCGGCCAAGACGTCTGCGCCGCCCCATTCCCTCAAACAGCACCCACCTCCTCCAATGTGACGCTGCCGAGGAAGAGCACCTTCCCTGCCCACTGTTCGACGGGATGGGTCCGCCACCGCCGGCGGCATCGGCGGCAGCGACGGCAGGAGATCAAGATCGGAGGATTTGCTTGGGATAACGGTGGGGAAAGGCCTTCTGAGCCGCCTGGGAGGGGGCGACTCGGGAGGGTTCCCTTTTCCAAATGAAGACTTGGTCTGCGTCGTCACCCTCTTGGGGGCGTTGTCATGGAGTTTCGTTACCTCTCGGTTTCGCTCAAATTGCATTGGCGGCCTCCTATCGTATACAGGTGATTTTGTCTTCACCTCTGCCCGTCCTCGTTGTACGCTGGCAAGATCGGCGCTCCACGGCCTGTAGCGAGTGGGCAGGCGACCCTCTCCGGCGAGAACTTGATGGATGTGGTGTGACTCAGTCCAATGTTTTCGCAAGGAGGCTTTGTCGAGGTGTGGCTACTCCTATTTTTATTTTCTTTATCTTTGATCTGCCTTGTAAGAGGGCTCCCTCACCACTTTGTATCGGTTTGGCCGTGTGGCTTTATTTATAAAGCAGGGCGAAATCCTATTTCGAGGAGGAACTTTAAATCTATCAAACTATATGCATATTGATTCTATGCATAGTTCATCATACCTAGTGTGAGATCATGTGTCCCGAGTAGGCCCACGAAGGCAACTGGTGACCATGTTAGCATAAAGTTTCAAGGTGGCCCACCACAAGGGGTTAAAACCCGAGGTGAGGGCCCAAACGCACTATTTTGGAGTGAAGCCACGCCAAGATCACCGAAAGTGGATTCTGCGGGGTGGATGATATATGACGACCCAGATTGGATCGTCAACCATGTGAACGGGGGTTGCCCCCCTTCACCGGACATAGACGCCACCGCCCACGCGACCGCCAACCTCGTCGAGAACATCAACCACCTAGACTTGTTCAACATCTTCGAGGAGCAAATCAAGGGCATCATTGCCTAGCTCGCCTCGAGGGTTCAGGCAGTCCAACTCTTCCGACACAGTCTTGAGTAGGACCAGGCAAAGTTCCATGACACGTGGAAAACCTTTGCTGACAACGTGACACCAATCAGACTGTCTCAGGGCTACTCAAATCGAGGAAGTCAACTGATACGTCTCAAACGTATCTATAATTTTTGATGTTCCATGCTTGTTTTATAATAATTGCTACATGTTTTATTTGCATTATATATCATTTTTATGCATTTTCTGGGACTAACCTATTAACAAGATGCCATAGTGCCAGTTCCTGTTTTTTGTTGTCTTTTTGTTTCAGAAAAGCTAGTCAGGAAATATTCTCGGAATTGGACGAAATTTTACGGGGACAATTTTTACGAAGATACGAAGACGGAGAACAAAGCGCGGCCGAGGAGGTAACCCAGGGGGCCCAGACGCCACCTCGGCGCGGTAGAAGGTGGGGCCGCGCCGGGGGGTCGTCTGGCGCCCTCGGGTGGCCCCCGCGCCGCCTCTTTGCCTATATATTCCTCTCGACCCGAAAACCCTAAGTACCCGATCAGAAATCCACCAAAAGTTCCATCGTCGCCGTCATCGTCAACCCTAGTTTGGGAGGGTTCTGAAGCTCTTCCCGGCACTCTGCCGGAGGGGGAGATCATCACCTGAGGGCTCTACAACGCCATGCCTGCCTCCGGACTGATGCGTGAGTAGTCGCGTGAGTAGTCCACCACGGGATTACGGGTCCATCGCAGTAGCTAGATGGTAGTCTTTTCACTTTGTGCTATCATGTTTAGATATTGTGAGCTGCCTAACATGATCAAGATCATCTTTTTGTAATGCTACATGTTGTGTTTGCTGGGATCCGATGAATTGTGAAGTTATTGAAAGGACACGGATGTCGCCTAGAGGGGGGGGGTGAATAGGCGATTAAAATTCTTTGCGGTTTAGGCTTGAATAAATGCGGAATAAAACTAGCGTTTAATTTATCAAGCACGAAACCTAAACAGGCTAGGTTAACCTATGTGCACCAACAACTTATGCTAAACAAGATGAGCAAATATGTGATAGCAAGATATATTACTTCAAGCTCGATGGCTATCACAAAGTAAATAGCATAAGTAAGAAGCTCGGGTATAGAAATATCGAGGCACTTGGAGACGATGATTTATCCCGAAGTTCACTTCCCAATGGAAGCTACATCTCCGTTGGAGCGGTGCGGAGTCACAAAGTGATCCCCGAATAGCCGTCAAATGGCACACCGTAATCTCCTTCGTGCCTCCACCAATGCGGAGTGCCACGAACCACTATGGGACACTTGAGGGTGGTCACCGAACCCGTACAAGGATGAGGCACACTCCACAACTTAATTGGAGGCTCTCACCGAATTCCCGCGGCTCCCAAAGCCACAAGAATCACAAGGTTGGGGCGCGACTCCACAACTTAATTGGAGGCTCCCAACTATCCCGCGAGCCACCAAAACTCCGAGATCAACAAGGACCGTCTAGGGCACACCAAGTACCCAAGAGGACAAGCTCTAGGGCACCCCAAGTACCCAAGAGTAACAAGCTTCTCAACTTCGATTTCCACGTATCACCGTGGAGAACTCAAACCGATGCAACCGATGCAAGAAGGCAAGACCACTAGAAGTGGTCAAATCCTTCACTCCCAAATCCCACCAAAAGCAACTAATGCTTGTGGGGGGAGAAGAGAGAAAGAACAAGGAAGAACTCAACAAATGGAACTTCAAGATCACGATCTACTAGGTTCCACTCACTTAGAGGAGGAATGGATTGGATGAATATGTAGATCTTGATCTCCTCTCAAATTCCCTCAAAGATATGCAAGAATCATGGGAGGGATTGAGAGGAAGGCAAGCTTTTCCAAAGGTCAACAATGGAGGAGAGAGAGGGGAAAAGCTAGCTCAAGAGATAAGAGAACCGTTGGGGAAGAAACCCCCTTAAAAAGGTCCTCTCAAAAATCTGCCCGTTGCAGACGAAAAAGGCCGCAGCGGTAGTACCGGGCCGATCCCGGTAGTACCGAGCCGTGTTGACTCGAGGAAGAACGAAGACCAGTCAGCGCTCCCTGACTCGGCGCGCAATGGTAGTACCGGACCACCTGGCCCGGTAGTGCTCCCTTCCCGGTAGTACCGCGCCACTACCGGGGCAACTACCGGACCAAAACTTTGAGAGGCAGAGAGCCATCCGGAGATGCGGTACTGGGCCCGGTACTGCCCGCGGTAGTTCCGCAAGGGGTCACCCGGTAGTACCGGGCGAGGGTCGGTACTACCGGCCTAAGAAGAAACTGCAGAACCAGAAAAAGAGAACTGCAATAACTTTTGCAAGGAAGCTCCAAACGAGATGAAACCAACGAGGTTGGAAAGGTAGCGACAAGAGCATTCCTACAAATATAGAGGGGATACCACACATGGGAAGGTGTGGACCCTATCTCTAAGGTGGACCGATAATATTTCCAACCAGAAAACGCAACAAGTTTTACATACGAAATCCGTTTTCGGAGAACTTGGGCTTGTCATGACGATCACAACAAGCACCAAAACCCAACAAGGAGAAAATCCAAATAAGAACCAAGAAAGATGATGAAGGCAAGTATGCAAAGGTTTGAGCTCTCTCCAACTGATACGCTAAAGCTCAATCGAGAGCCCCTCTTGATAGTACGGTATCTATCCTATAACCCGGTCTCCCAACTAGTACCATGAGACCGGTAAAATAGAAACCCTATCATACTTTTGCCTTGCGCATTCCACTTGAGCTAGATGACGTCGATCTTGATCTCTTCAAGTGGACCACCTTTCTTGATTGCGCTTCGCTTGGTGAAGACTCAAACATTGCTCCCCCCATACTCCACTCTGGGAGAGCCTCTCATAGGCACATCTTCACATGAACATTATCTCTAAATGGGTGGCAAGCTTCAAGCCTAGGATTTCTTCGAGATGCTCCTCTTGAACTTGCGCTTCTTCAACATTGATGATGATCACCACTTGACGTCATCGATCATGGGCCATATGAAATCTTCATTTGATGCAAGCCCATAGAAAGATACTTGCAATATGCTCAACTCGCATATGACCAATCATCGGATAACTCCTCGAATAACAACTTGGTCATCACATACTCTTCTTCTTGATCATATCAAATATATCCATACAACTCGATGATCTTGATGCCAAATACTCCATTATATCAATATATTTATGGCATCAACCTTGAATCCAACATATGGAGTTCAAGCATTTGCCCATGGACAGACACTACAAGAATAACTCAATGCAACCATTAGTCCATAGGTATTGTCATTAATTACCAAAACCACACATGGGGGCGCCATGCCCTTTCAGTTATGATCAAGCTGTTCATCTATTTATCTGTATGTTATTTATTATCTTGCATGCTCTCTGATGCTAGTGGTTGCTTTGGCCAAATAGTTGCTAGTGTCTCCAAGAGGGGGTATTTATGCTAGATAGTGGGTTCATGTCTCCGGTTGTCTGGCTCAAATGACAAAAACGACTAAGGCTCTGGATGTGCAGTTGCCACTAGGGAGAAAACAACTATGCTATGTCTATGTGTCATTTGCATTGTTTATATTACACACTTTGCTTATTACAATTATCTGTTGCTTGCAACTTAATACTTTCAGGAGACACGCATGTTATCCTGGGAGTGGATTATTAGTCATAGATGCAGCTAGCAAGCGGTCTATGTATTTTTCTGTAATGCCCAATTAAATATTACAGTGAACTTATTCTTGTCATAATATGCATTGTCATGCCCTTGCCATTTGTCAATTGTCCTACTGTAATTTGTTTACCCAACATGTATGTTTATCTGTTTTATGGAGAGATGTCACTAGTGAACTGTGGACCCCAGTCCTTTCTTTTACACTGATAAAACACCATTTCCACTATTTCCTACACTCATTTGCTTGCTGGTCATTTTTGCATTTACATTTATTTTACACACCATGCGTTTAATCCTTTGTATTCGGCAAGCCAGGGAGATTGACAACCTTCATGTTACGTTGGGACAAAATTGTTTGATTGTGTTGTGTGCAGGTCCACGTTGATCTACAAGCGCCAGAGTAGATTGACACCTTGTTGAAGCTCTTCCAACTCCTACTGGTTCGATTAAACCTTGGTTTTGTAATCAAGGGAAAACTTCTACTACGCTGCTTCATACCTTCCTCTTGGGGTTTCCAACGGGCGGTTGTAACCGCATCATCAACTACGGTGAAATATTTGCTCTCATTGCCAGACTTGAATCTATTCGTATCTTGATTGCCTATGAATTTCATTGTAACTTCAAGTTCTATGAAATGGATAGGAAAAGTTTATTTTTTTAATGGTTCCTAAGTGAATTGGTATATGTTGCACAACCTCCACGATTTGAGAATCCCAATTTTCTAAACTATCTCTACATGCCCCCAAAAGGTACTCTATGGTCTCAAGCAAACTCCCCACGCTATGAATGATCACCTTAAGGAATTTCTTCTAGACTGTGTTTTTTATATTGAGCTTACTAACAGAGTTGATAGAGAATTGTCCGTATTCCAATTATATGTTGATGATATTATCTTTGATTTTAACAATTAAACGTTTAATCTTTCTAAGTTAACAACCGATAAATTTGAGATGTCTATGATGGAGGGAGTTATTCCTTAGTTTTGAAATCAACCAACTGAGACGTGGGAGTTACATCAATCAAGCCAAATATATCAAAGACATGCTACAAAATT
Organism: Poa pratensis; assembly: GCA_947311845.1. Classification (NCBI taxonomy): domain Eukaryota; kingdom Viridiplantae; phylum Streptophyta; class Magnoliopsida; order Poales; family Poaceae; genus Poa; species Poa pratensis. The sequence continues at coordinate 42,740,602 of CAMZMU010000064.1, forward strand.
CAAGACATCAGACATTCATGTGGCCAAGACTCCAGTGGCAACCAATAATAATCTTAATGTCGGTCCCAAGAGTAAGGAAATTGACTCCAGCTCCCCATGACGTTAGGCATGCGGTTGGACCAGGGGTTGTTTCAGACCCTTCCAAAATATTCCAAAACCTTGGAGACGTTGCGGAACCTTCTGCGACATTTTAGAAACTTTGGATACCTTCCAATACCTTCTACGACACTTTCGGGACCTCCCGAATCACTTTTGAGATCATCTGAATCACTCTCCCCCCTGATCCAATCACAATTTTTTATTTTCTTGTTACGATGATATTCTTCCTCATGCTGAATTTATTTTAACAATTTAAAATTTTCAGACTTATGTTCCAATTAATGTAAATATACATATCTACTCAAATCATCAGTGAACGTTATGAAGTAGTTGAATCCATTGTGCACGCTGATACTCATTGGACCACACATATTTGTGTGTATGTTTACAATAAATCAATAGTTCATTTTGTTTGTCACATGAATGGTGTTTTGGTCAAATTTTCCATCATCCAAGATTCATAATCAAATAACTCCAAAAATCCATCACTATGGATTTTCTTCATGTGTTTCTTTCCAATCTGACCTAAACTTAAGTGTCACAAATATGTGAATTCAAATTGTATCTTCAACGTTTAGCTAGTGTTATAGACGTAAGTATCACCATCAATATTAAGTATAAACATCCCATGGACAACAGGTGCATGACCATAAAAGACATTATTCATAAAAATTGAACAACCATTGTTCTCATACTTAAACGAATAACCATCGTTTAGTCAACAAGTTTCTTTAATGATCTTAGTCATATCCGATGCAAAGTAACAGTTACTAAGTTCTAATATCTATTCCGGTGGTAGATGTAGAGGCAGCATGCCGACGGCGACCACAACAACTTATACTCTGTTCTGGGCATGCATCGTCATCTCATCCTTCTCGCTAATCTTCTACTCCTTTGTACTTATTTGCATCGAATTGCAAATATGAGAAACCGATCTGTATCATAAACTCAAGAATTACATATATAACCAGCAAGGAAACCATTAGTAACATGTATATCACAAATAGCTGAACAGGGTTTCCAGTTTTCTACTTTTTTGTCGAGTACTTTGAACAGTTCATGTTTCAGTGCACATTCTCCTTTACAAGAAACATTCATTGTTAGGAGTGGCACCATCCTTGGACTTCCAAGGCGTCCCAGTCTTACTGGTGCCCTCGGACTTTACCTTCTTGTTGGACTTAGCCTTTTGAACTGAAAAGTTTTGTTCACCATCATCGCATGATTGATGTCCTTCTGATTATCATTTTTAGCAGTTCTTAGCAGGTTGAACAGTTCTCCCAGTGATTTATTCATTCCAGTCATATTGGAATTCAAGATGAATCTACCATAGATAGGTGTGATAAGTGTCAATTCCATGGGGAAGGGGACGCCTAGCGCCTTTGCACATACCCGTGAAGCTAATCACATGTGCACTCATAGCTTCCCTCGGCTATTTTGCATGCCAACATGGTTTCAGATATCTCATACCTTTCAACCCTTTTCTGCTGCTGAAATAAATCTTTCATCTCCCTGATAGTTTCAAAGGGACCCCAATCCTCAAAACATTTTTAAAGTTGGGGTTCCATTGCTACAAGCATGGAACAGTACTAGACAACGATGCAATCATGGCTCCTTGTCTGAAAAACTCTTAGCGTCATCAGTTGCATTTTCTGCTGGGAGGCCAAGAGTTGACACCTCTGTGCACCCTGGTTCCAAATGCTTTTTTTAAACCAAAGGCCCAAGCCCAGCTTTATATCATAAAGCAAGCTGGTTCCAAATGCTCTGTAAGTGACTGTTTTGTGGCCGACCGCAGCGGAACAGGGCGGCGGCGGGCGGACGGCCGAGCTCGAGCTCGAGATGGGGTGGGTGGCGGCGAGAGGAGCAGGGCGGCGGGCACTCGAGCTCAAGGTGGGCGGCCGTGGGAGCGGCTGGGTGCCAGTGGGTGGCGGGGGAGAAGAAGGGCGGTGGCGGCAGAGGAGGAACCCTAGCGGCTTGTGTCGCTCGGGAGAAAGAGGAAAAGGAAAAAGAAAGGATTCGCTCGGGAGAGAAGGAAGAAAAGAAACTGACCGGTTCGCTCGAGGCCACGCGGGCTTATTTTCACCTAGAAGCTGTCTAGAAGCCCCAAAAGAACTGGGCCTTAGCCTTTTGAACCCTGGTGACACCTCTATGCACCCTGGTTCCAAATGCTCTGTAAGTGACTGTTTGTATTTGCTCGGGTTGCATGATCATGATATCTTATGTGCAGAGCCAAGTTGAAGCATCGCGGGTTCTGAGAGCCGATAAATTGTAGACCGATACAATCACAACGTTCACACCAACTGACGGTAAAAACATCCTCTCGGCATACTTTCTGGATACTCCTTTTGTTTTAAACGGCATACTGGATACTTGCCTTAATGTAACTCCGCTTTGTTTCTTAAAATAGGCGGCAGGTGCAGTGTCTAGCTGTTTCACTTGTTCTAGCATGTAAAAGACGACCTGTAATGTCGCCGACGAATATGATGCCATTTCTCGTCGGCTCATAATGTCCTTCTTCTTTAGTTTGTGCGCCGCGCATCTGATCTGACGAAAAAGTGTAGGCTGAGATATGCGTTCCGACTCCCATCCCATCTCGTTCACTTCACCAGGAAGCTATACCATTAGCCTATATATAAGCACAGTTCTTTCTCAACTTCGCTGCACTTGAAGTTTGTCATTTGCACAGGTCTACAGGATGCAGACGGACAACAGGGGGCCTGCTGCTGGCGCTGCTGCCGGCCAGGGCAACTCGCCGACCATCTGCAGCCGGCTCCAGAGAGCCTTCCACGCCCGGCCGGCGTTCGGGCCTCTTCTCCGCCTCACAGGCCGCTCCCAGGACGGTGGGGCTGCCACCACTGGGGCAGGGCCTGCCGCGACGCACGGTGGTGCACCGCATCCGGTTCTGCTGCCGGCACATGTGCCGTCGCCATCTCCACCAGGCAAAGCTCACAAAGCTACGGCACCGGTGCCCGCGGTCCCAGGGAAACCGGCTGCTGGCAAGGGAGGTGACAAGCCTGGCAAGGCCCCCACGAGCGCTCCTACTACCGTCAGCGCAACTGCAAACAAGGTCGCCGAGAAGGTGGCGGGGTGGATGCCAACGCCGGCCAAGGGAGGTGACAAGCCTGCTGGCAAGGTCCCCACGAGCGCTCCTACTACCGTGAGCACAACTGCAAGCAGGGTTACCGAGAAGGTGTCAGGGTGGATGCCGGTGCCGGCGCCGCCATCAGCAGTCACGACCGGAAGGCTGACCGCGGACGCCAAAGCCGAGGACAAGGCGCAGCAGACCAAGGGGAAGACCAGGGTGAGCTCCAGGGTACGCAAGGCCTTAGCCTCGTCCACGTCCAAGTAGAGAGAGATGATCATCTGAATGAATGAACAGGCTGCATCAGGAAAGCTGTTATCTGGTTACTGTCTTTTGTATTTTGTCATCACTGATTTGAGCTACCATGTGCGTTCTACTGAAACTCCAGGTTTTCTTTCTTGCTGATGTGGATTATATCACTTGGGACATCATCACAAGGCATTCACTGAAATTAATTATTTGATGCTACACATCACATAACAAAATTAACAGTACACCTGCCTCCAAGCTGGAAATCCACTGCCCTATAGTTATAATGTATATTGCATCTATTTTTTACTATTTTCTTTTATGATACTTTCCTTTGACCGACTGCAAAAGCCCCCGAAAAACTCAGCTCTTAGCGGCTTACAGTGATATATACGAGGATGCTGGTTTCTGAGACGTTGTTGACAAGAAATTCATGCAAAAGAGCACACTTATTCGATGGCTCGGAGGGCTTGCGCTTGCATTACAAATTCTCAATTTCCTGAATGATAAGGTCTCGCTCCTCGTCAAGTTCATCTTCGCCTGTAAAATGCAGAAAAATCAGTAATGCTATTTGAACCTGGTCACTTATGGAACCTAAGGTGGAAAGTATAAAGGATTCAGGCACAGCACTACCTTTACTTGCAGGAAGATTGTGGAGTAGTTTCAACAATTCTCTGCGATTCTCTCACAAAGCTTCAACAATACTGCGAGGTTTGTTTGGATTGGCAACAAATACCTGTTCGGCACAGGAAATGGACCCAAGAAAATGGTTAAGAGGAACTTATTATGATAGGGCATACATGTATGTGAACTTAAAATGGTACCTTAAAAACGTGGAAGGCACATATTCTGATATTTTTGCTTGAATCCTACAGAAGATGCCAGTTAGTAGTGACAACTGACACACCTAGAAAAAGATCGGATGTCTACACACATGATATTTTATACCATAAGCGCAGACATGGAGAACCTACTCACAAAGGTAAATAATCATTTAATCAACGTTAAGAAAATTTGCAAGATTTACTTCTTAGAAATCAAGCATCTCAAATGTATATTCATGTCTGAATTTTAAGACAACTGCTGGAACCTTCAGATGTAAGAGTATTGTGTTAACCATATGCTTCAGTTTTCACAATGTTGGATTGAGCAAATGTGCAACTACTGTTTGTCATTCATATAGAAATCTTTTTTTTTCCGAAAACATAAGAGCTGTTTTGTCCAAGCTCAAGAAAGGGCGACACCCAACATTACAACACAACGCCCCTAAGAACTAGGTCCCATAGGGAGCAGCTCCGCTAGCCACTTGGCACCCACCGTTGCCTAATCCCATGCCTCCGCCCGGCCAGTGGAGAAAAACAGGTAGACGTCGGGCTGTGTGGCGTCGAGGATGACCGCTCTTCCAGATCCACCAAACCGTGAGAGGTGCCTTTCCGAGCGGGTTGCAGCCACCCACTCCGTGAAGGTGTCCCAAGCGTACGGAGGTGTAGCGGTGGATCCGATCCAGAATATAGCACCTCGTAGGCTCGTAGCACAGAATCCACGAGAAGGAACAGCCTGTCATGAGGTGCTTCATAGTCTCCTTGGTCTGGTCGCAAAGAACGCAGCAAAGAGCGTGCTGGAGACCCCTCCTCGCTAGCCGATCCAGTGTCCGTCACCTGTCTTGACATGCAAGCCAGAGGAAGAAGTTCACCCAGGGTGGCGCCCAGGACTTCCAGTTTACCATCCAAGAACTTGATCGTACCGATCCTTCAAAAAAACCATGTAGCAAGACTTGGAAGAATAAAGGGGGCATCCGGCATCACACCAGATGCACATCCCTAACCTTTCTCCAGAGCTCGAAGTATTGCCACATGGCCAGCGGGCTCAAGGCACCCTGAATATCAGCGATCCATCGTCGATCCAGGATGGCTTTATGGACGGATTCATATAGAAATCAATGAAGCAGTTAACTCTCTGGAGTCTAACTTAGGAAAGAATGCTTGTATGAAGTCTGCCACACTGTTATACGGTCAAATCTTGTGCAGATACATAGCTTTATAAAGAATGATAATCCTTTATTTGGCAACAGATGCCAATACCAGCTAATGGAATCATTCTGAAATGTGACGATTGCACTGATGAAAAATGAACTCTGAAATAAAAATTTCCATAACAAAGCAGCTTCTACGAGCACAACACGATGGAATGGAATCAAAATCATATCACAGTTTTAGCATAATATCCATAAGATATAACACACTTTTTCTTAGATATGAACATAACAAGAAGCAGAGTAATGAATAACCAAAATAAGCTGAACAGTAAGGTACTGATACCTTCAGTAAACCAATCATAATATTTAGGAAATGAACTTCCTGAATGTATCGCTTCATTATCTTAGAGTTTGAAGCCTCCAACAGAAATTCTGAAAGGAACTGAAAATACAGACAACACTATTACTTTATTTTCCAACTGAAGGATATGATAGCTAGAGCATCTGAAGATAGTCTAACCTTCATTGACTGCCGCCTTGTTACATAATTAGTTGATTTTAAGATCCTCGTGTAGAGTTCAAAGAACTATACAAGATGATACACTGTTAGTGACAAGAGGAATGGAATTATCTGGTATATTAAACTGTTAGTGATCTGGTTCAGCTTTTGATGAGCAGTTTAATTTTTCACATGATTGCAAAATAGTTTTGCATAGGCATCAGGCAAGCAACAATAAAAAATGCAGATCTTTAGGCGTATTCCAATAGTAATATGGCAGAATCAAAGAGGTAATAATCCAACAATGATGGCTTTCGATATATAAACATAACAAAAAGAAATTTATTTCATTCCCTAAAGAAATGGTATTTCATTTATCACATGAATACATAAAATCTTCAGAACAAGGCAGTGACCTTCTGGTAATGGGAGCCCAAGAACTCAGAGACAACAGTTTCATGTTTGGTAAGCAAATCCTGCAAACATCTTGTCAAGATCAAGCATTCAATATCTGATAAAGAGTACACAAAGATTAATATGAAAATATGTATTTACCTTGAAAGTGCTTAGAGCATCAGAAGCAATATCGAAATTTGGCAGCTCAACATACTCGAAAAATAACTCAAAGCTATTGGATTCCAATATATATCTGAAAGAGCGCTACAAAATCAAATGTATGCAGAATGAATTAATTAACTTAATTAATTTTTCTGTTTCATAAAATGATGTGCTACTATGGATAATAACTACCACCGTCTACCGCATGAGAGATGAACAAAATCATTCACCGTTGGTACTTGGTGTTAAGGTATGTGAGGGTACAAAACTGTTTAGAAGGCGGCTACGAGGCTAAGAGCTTATTGATAGTGCTGAAAAAGGAGGAATTCTGGTAGATAATGCATTGAAAAAGAAATGGTAAATTTATTATTTTTCATATATTTTGTCCAGAAGAAAGGTGAGACAATGCATGTAACTCCCAGGCATATATACAGGCAAACAACTGTCTGGCCGCAAAACTTTGTCTTTCATAGTAAACACCATCTAGGAAAGTAGTTTCATGCACATTAATACATTATCATATATAGCCAAAGATTCCTGAGGCAGGTCAAACACATCAACTTCGTCATGTAATATTATTTTGTAAGCATGCTTGTTCTGCTACATCTAAGTCGGCAAGGATTTATCTAGAAAAAGTTAGGTGCGGATGTCAAAATAGTGCCAAACAAAAGGATGTCCCAACTGGATGAAAATTTTGAGGCCTTACTTTGCAAGGGTTGGATATTTTATGCATTCTCTCAGCATATTCCCACAGTTCAGTGCAACGTCCAAGTTCTTGTAGCTGTTGCAAGAGTTAATCAATCAAGCTAACAAAGATATAGTGTACAAACATTGTACCAAGCAAGTCTTTCTAAAGATGCTGTCAGAAAATATCTAAATCGCGGTCTGCAAGGCCCGAAGGTGCAGGACTCTTTGGCAACACGCTACTAGTTAAACACCTAATTGACAGTTACAGAAGTCCATACTGATAAGGAAAATCCAGTCAAAACAAATAATGATAAGGAAAAGGAAAAGAAACTAGCTAGGCAGGCAACTAAACAATAGCTTGTAAAATAAGCTCTGTAATCACGATTCATTAATATTCACTGTTCCAACAGAAATAAAGGAGAACTGGATGGCTTACCAACCAACTAGGAAATCTAAAAGCTCCACATGATCTTCGATATACTTCACACAGCAATAATTTTCATCAACCTTCTGCCCGAGCAAAATGCACCAGCAGTTAACCAGATCTTTTCTTACCTGCAATTCAGAGTTAGTGAGTTCAGGAAAAGGTTTAAAAAAATAGATAAACACGTCAAACCGGTAAATGACATACTCCCCAACCCAACGAAGGCAGATTCTGAACAAACAGGGAAAGCACGTCCTCCTTGCAAATTTCAAGGGCTATTTGCAGGACTTGCTCTTGATTTGGTTCTGCTTCTCCATCACCAGAGAGCACTTGCCGCAAGGATGAGATGTTTTTCTCAACCTCTTCAAGAGCCTAAGAAAGGTGCAAAAAATTAATGAACTAATATTTGCATAATCTAATGAACAGCTTAGAGAAAAATGGCTTGTCGAAGCTTTCCAAATCAGCTAAGAATAATAAATTGAGATAAGAACTAATACGATAATGGACATAGATCCACACAAACCACTAAATACACTTTTTATGAAAAGCTATTACCACCAATCTTACTAATTAGTACACTATATCTTTTGTTTAATGTATGCAACCCTTGTTTCAAAGAAAGTTCCAATCATGACGGATTAGGCCACATTGTCCCGGTAAAATCTAGAAAAGCGCACCAACATAATTTCACCACGAACCACTACTTCTCAGTTACAAAGAAATGAAAGAAACGATCCCCAGCCCAGTTAAAGGCAAGACCAAACGATGATATTTTCATAAGATTAGTCAAACTGGAGACCAATCAAACGTCAAGATCGCAACATTTCACTCTAAATTTCGTGATCCAAGAATAATCTTGAGCAGGCTAGCACGGATGCCCACTTCATCTTGTAGCATAGGAGGGGGCGAGATTAGAAAAGGCGGCGGAGATGGGAGAAAGATTACCCTGGCGCCGGTCTTGGTGGGCAGGGCGAGGAACGAGTCCTTGATGGATCGGACCACCTCCTCCGGCGTCGACGGCCGCATCCGCGAAGCCATCCGGAATAAGAATGCCATCTCTCTCGTTCTGCGGTCGCCTCGCCGGCACCGGAACGGAGTAGTGCTGTATCTGTCGCGGGGTCGGGGCTGTTGCGGTGCGGTGGCCCTTCCTTTCTTGGCAGCCCGTAGCCTTTGCTTTTTAACCCCTCTCTTTATTTGTTACATCTATTTTGCTTCTTTTTAGGGGCGAAACTGGAGTTAGAACTTAGACGCGCTCAAATAATATCTTCTTGTAGAGAAAAAACACAACAACTTCATTTTCTTAAGGGAAAAAACACAACAACTTTAGCGGAAATCCATATCGGGTCATGGGTGCACCCACTGCTCAAAAACCCATTTTCAAAATGTCAAAGAATTCAAAATAAAAATTTCTGATCTACTTCAATACATTTTATGTTAGCACAAAAAATCCGCGAAGAAAAGACATTTTTTGTGACCTGTGCAAAAAAGACAAATTCGGACGCTCCAAAATGACTTTGTACGAGACATTTTTTGTCTTTCTTGCACAGGTCACAAAATATCTTTCCTCCACGAAACGTTGTATATCTGATTTTTTTTTGTAATTTTTGGACATTTCGACAAGTTTTTTAAAATAAATTACACAACGGGTGCATGTGCACCCGTGACCTGAAACGTCGTGTCCCAACTTTAGATAGTACTTTAGCTTGTTTATCAACGCCACTTGGAGTGATTTTACACGTTAGACAGTAATCCTCAAGATCTCTTTTTTAAGTGGTAATCCTTGTAATCTCTAATAATTTTATTTTAGGCCTTAAAACTGGCTTATAGAATGGGAAGGCCACGCCATGGCCGCGACAAGCATCAAAGTGAAAATCCGACAACCCATCAACAACGACATGCTACTCTTACACTAGAATAAAGAGGTAAATACACTAGACATGCCACAACTTGTTCGCTACGTGCAAACTAGTCCCACAACTTGTAAATGGTGAAACCGTGGTCCTATAACTTGTGTCACCGGTGCAAAACTGGTCCAAGTGCTCTCTGGTGCTGACACGTGGCGGGTGTATGTTTGCGGAAGCACCCCTGAACATTTTTCTTCGACACATGAGGACTTTGTGCCCTCTTACATGCTGGTCCCACCTGTCAGTAGTACAGGAAAGAATTAAAACTAAATGCGTTGGGTAGAGGTTCGAACTCGGGATCTCGCACATGTACGTAGCGTGCAATAGCCAGTACGTCCAAATCGACTAATGATTTTTACTAGTTCATTACGTTAATATTTTATAATTCCGGGCTTTGTGGGAACAGACAGAGGCACGTCATCGCTAGCTTGTTGCGGCAATATGGCTCCCAGGCTCCACGTAGGATGTTTTAAAATTTTCAAAAGAAATCAAATTTAAAGCTTCAAATATTTTTTTTAAAAATCAGTATATAGTCAATTATTTATTCCACCTATGTGTAAATTTTCAATGAAAAAACCAAATATTCTAGCCTAAAAAAGACAAATGTGCATATCTCTGGATGTGAACAGCGCAAATTTCAAATCTTCTAATTTTTTCGAATTTTCTGTTATGTTCAGCCTAAAATATGAGACATTTCGCACTAAATTTGCATGCTCGTAGTCTACATAATTGACTACATCCAGGTACTTTTTTTCTGGATATTTTCCTTCGTCCGATACGCGTAGTCGCGAATGGAGATCGCTCCCCTCGTCCGTGCTCACCAGTCAGCTCATACTACGCCCCGCCTACGTGGCCGAGGTGGAACTTGGGCGCGGCGCCGTCACGCTACACGCGCCCTGTCCACGGCTCCACGCGTGCACACGTTGCATGACCGTGTGCTTCCCATGAAAAAGCGTGCTTCTGTATGTCCTGTGTAAATAAAAATAAAAACGTACTGATTCGAAAAATGAGTCGTTTTGGTCGTAGTGGCTAACGGACGTTATGTACATGCGCGAGATCCCGAGTTCGAATCTCTCGCCCAACGGATTTAGTTTTAATTCTTTCCTGTACAGGTGGGACCAGCATGTAAGAGGGCACAAAGTTCATGTGTCAAAGAAAAATGTTCAGGGGTGCTTCCGCAAACGTACACCCGCCACGTGTCAGCACCAGAGACCACTTGGACCAGTTTTGCACCGGTGATACAAGTTATAGGACCACGATTTCACCATTTACAAGTTGTGGGACTAGTTTGCACGTAGCGTACAAGTTGTGGGATGGGATGTCTAGTGTATTTACCTCTAGAATAAACTATTCAATATTTACAAATTGTGAAATATGAACAAATGTATTTCTGATTTATAAGTTGCAAAATATATGAAATATTTAAATTATTTCTTTGTGTTTGAAGTCTGAATTTTGAAAGGATGGATTCAAAAATTTGATATGCCATGTTTTTAGATTGTGAAATTTCTGAAACATTTTCCTAATTGTGAAAATATTGTAAATGAAAATGAAAATACATTGAAGGGTGTGAAACCTTATCAATTAACTAATATATTAAGGTGACTAAATAAACCATGAAAGTACAATTTTCTGATTTAATTGGATCTCTTAGCCTTAAATGTTCCTACTTAGGAGTAACATTAGTGGTGGTCTCTTCTTGTACTAACAAAATGTCCTATTTTAACAATTGCACTGAATCATATATCTCTCAGATTTTATGAGGCCCATATACTATTGATTTTTCTAATGTGCTTTATCCACTTCCAAAAATAGGTGGAGAATCAAAGATATTTTGTGTTTTAAAAAAAGTAAAATTCTAATTATGTGTTCCAAATTGTGAAATATGAGAAAAACTAATTTTATAAACTACGAAATATTGTAATTTTTCCTACATATCTCCAAGAATTTTGGAAGGATCGATGCATAATATTTTAATCTATCATGTATTTAAATTGTGAAACTTCAAACAAAAATTCATAATTGTGAAATTATTGCTACTAAAAATGGAAATACATTGAACTGTCTCAAACATTCGTTGTGTTAATTGTTCATAGCTAACATTAATTGGTGGTCCCTTGTTGTACTATCAAAATGGATAAATTCCTTGTTGTACTAACAAAATGGATAATTAGCGTTAATTGTTCTTACTTAACAGTAATTTATGGTCCCTTGTTGTTCTAACAAGAATGTAAGGGAAAGTCAAAATTGTAACAATTGTAATGAAGGATATATCTCTGAGAATTTATGTGACCCATTTAATATTGGTTGTTCTAATGTGATTCATCCCGCTTCCAAAAAAGTGGTGAATCATGTATAGTTTGTGGTTTCTAAAAGGGTAATTTGTGAAATGTGATCACACATAAATTTGTGAAATATAGGAAACATTGAGATATTTTTGTGTATATGAAATCTTAAATTCGAAAAGATGGATGCAAAATTTTGAATCTTACAAGCTTTTAGGTTATGACATCTGAAAAAACATTTTTGTAATTGTGGAAATATTGAAATATTGTACATAAAATAGTACATTTTAATGTACGAAATAAGTACAAATACGATTAAATACAACGGCAAATCCAACCAGGACTGGCAACGTGTCAGCATCTGCCATCATCATATCATCTGCTCCCGAGCTCCCGTCCGCTTTGGCACCGTGGTTTCTCTCATTGTATGAACCATTTTATTGTCGACTCTAGACGATCAGTGCTGAAAAGGTCGACTTTTTATAGTTCGTGACGGGACAAGTGCACCGTGGTGACCTTTCTCCGCCCCTTGGAGAGAGACCTCAGGGTCTTCGCACAGCTGCTTGAGTACTTTGGGTTGGTTTCAGGGCAGCGAGCGAACTTGGAAAAGTGTTCGGCGCACCTGACAGAGGGGGTCGAGGACGAGTTCAGGTGGTGCTAGGAGGGAAACCACAAGTACTCAGCACGCTCAGCTTATAGAGCGTTCTTTGAAGGCAAGGTTGGGTTGGCTGGGGCACAACAGATTTGGTGCTCCCGTGCTCCAAACAAATGCAAGTTCTTCCTCTGGCTGGCTCTGAAGAACAGATGTTGGACTGCAGACCGATTAGGGCGTAGAGGGTTGCCAAGGCCAGCCTCCTGCCCGTTGTGTAATCAAGAGGAGGAAGACATAGACCACCTCCTTCTTGGTTGTGTACTCTCTCGAGAGGTTTGGCACTCTTTCCTGAGCATGTGGGGTAGAGCGGCCTGGGTTCCTGCACATGATGCTCACCTTGTGGATTGGTTACCGTCCAAGGCTCCGGGAGGCAACGACGAGAGAGACCTGTGGACGGCGATCACCTTGATCTGCTGGTGCCTTTGGAGGCATAGGAACGGTGTGGTCTTCGAGGGTCACAGACCATCAGTGGAGACAGCCATCAGGATGGTTGAGGCAGAGGCTGACCTGTGGCGGGCAGCAAGGATGTTTAGGGGTAGCCTATGACCCGTAGATAGGTGGAGGGTTGGCGAGTGATCCTTTTCTTTTTACTGTGGTGGAGTGGCGTTTTTGGCGCATGTGCCTAAACGCGTTGTAACCGGCCGCTTGGCCTCCCCTTCTTGAAACCGATACGTCTGCTTGGACGTATGCTTAAAAAGAACAATGGCCGCGTTTGCTTCTGTATGTTCTGTCCTTGTATAAACATAAGCTGATATATACACAGTAGTATACATATTCTTGAGCATGAATTTTCTGACCTCCCACCATGCACACTAATCTTTACAAATTACAGCATGACCTATACAAAAACGGCGAAGAGCAGAAAATAAAAAAGAACCACCCAAGGGAGATAACCAAGAAGAAAGCAAACATAATTTTTGCACCCTCCTCCCAAATCAAGACCCCAAGAAACAGCACCAATCGACCAATATTCTCTTCTTCTACCACCCTTTCTTCAATCGTGTTGCGTGCACATTTTAACCCACGTAGTGACAGGAAGAGATGCATGCACGTACATATGTGGTTTAATTTCCGTTTTCGCTTTGCATGCACGAACTGATTAGTACGCTCTTCTGGTATATGGCTTAGGTGCTGCTAGCTCACTCTTCGAGCACGGGCGAAGTTGGCCGGTAGAGGTCGTAGGGCGCCCAGAGGTAATCGACGGAGCACGGCCGCCGGGCGTCGAGCCGGTGCCACGGCTTTCCCTTGCCGCTCCAGTGCAGCAGGCTGATGGGCCCCGGGTGCAGGCCCCGGCACCGGCCCTTGACGTTGTCGCCGCCGAGCCCGTGCTGGTTCCACCGGTGGTCCACGCCCTGGATGTCCCCGGCCAGCACCAGCAGGAACGGCGGCAGCGAGCCGAGGTGGTAGATCCTCTTCTGCTTCTGCACGGCCATCCACCCTTCTACCTTCCTCGTGTACCCGCCGGTGCGCCACCGGTCCACGTCCATCACCATCACGCCCGTGTTGAAGTAGCACGGGCGCCGCCCCTGGAACGTCCCGCTGAGATCCGGGTCACTCCAGAAAGCGTCCGTGAAGTAGGTGGTGAAGTTGGCGTGGCAGTACTCGGGCGCGCCCACGACGTGGCCGGAGAGGTCGACGGAGAAGAGCGTGCGGATGTCGTCGACGACGATCACGTCGGAGTCGAGGTAGATGACCCGGCGCACGTCGGGGGGCAGCGTGTCGGCGAGGTAGATGCGCGCGTAGTTGAGCGGCTGGTCGAGCGCGTGGCGGATGGAGCGGGAGATGCGGCCGCGGACGCGCGACGGGTCGAAGCGGTACACGCGGAGGTCGAGGTACGGGAAGGTGGCGCGCAGCATGGCGATGAGTTCACCGTCCATCCGGGCGGCGAGGAAGTGGAACACGACGTTCTCCGGGCACGCCGTGTGCTGGAGGATGGAGAGCACGCCGGCCATGGTGCCGCGCAGGTAGTTGGCGTCCAGCGTCATGGCGACGTTCACCTTGTCGCCGCCGGTGCACTCGGCGCCGTTGCGGAAGGCGGGCGCCTCGCGAAACGTAGGGACGGAGTCAGACGGCTGCCGGATCATCATGGCGGCCGCGTCGACACGGATGCCAGCCACCACGGTCGCCGCGTCTCCGAGCAGGACGAGGAGCGCGAAGACGACGACGCAGCCGGCTGGAGGCATTGTGTGTGTCCGGCCGGCAGAGCGCACGAGCAAGACAATTGAAAGATCGTGCGTTGGGTGGCCGAGTGGTTGCCGCCGGCAAGGCAAGCCAGTGGCGATAACAGCGGCTGCACGGAAGAGGGCAAGGTGGAGGTGGCCACCCTGGTCCCTGGCAACGGTAGGGACGGGTTTAGGAAGGGAGGGGGGCCACCATCAAAACGGTGGGCAAAGGAGAGTGTAAGGTGAATAGGGGAAGGGACAACCATGGTGGCAATGCATGGAGGCCGCTGGGCGGCTGGGAGGGAAGGTAGGAGGACGTACAATGGCAACAATAAGATGGCTCCGCTGCCTATAATTGGACTATTTGCACGCTTTTCGTGTTGACATGGAGTTAATATGGTTTGGCTTTGAGTTGACTCCAAATTAATTCTTTGCCAATTGCTTCTCTGTCTGATAGAAAGGGAGGTACGGCAGCTTTCAAGCTTAATTGTCCGAAAATCAGCAAAAGATATCCAAGGATGGAGTCGCAAATAAAGACATTAAAGAAATTTGGGGAGTGGCGAATAAAGACATGAAAGAAATTTGGGGAGCAGCGAATAAAGGAATGCACCATGAGCAACTTAGACCAGCTAAACCCAACATAGCCATCTCAAGCCTCACAGCTAGTAATCGACCATATTAACCAAACCAGTTCATCTTCTACATTTGATGGGAGAGTTAGCAACAACTTCTCTATCAAAACAGACAAGGTAAGCAAAAGGTATCAAGAAAAGATAACAAGCTATCTTTAGCTAAGCTGTGATTTGTCTATCAATATCATGCGAATTTGGTACACGAGAGGCAAAAAAAAAGGATAAACATCCACATAAAAGTTGTCCCTTCGGCAGGGTAAAATTTCGCTTCGTACAGATATCATCTTCCAAGTAGTAAAACTTCAGGGCATTAGAACAACGGGATCCCTCCACCAGCATATTCAACCTCCTGCCAGAGAAAAAAATCAAATCAGTTTGAGCATACATCAGAAACCAACATGTTATTCGGCTTGCATCTTTTACTGGGTGAGGTATTTCGCCCAGAGACAAAAAGGTGCAAGAATTTGCGGAAATGGATTAAATATGACTCACCACAAAAGCAGTCTTAACAAGTTACAGCGGTACATGGGAGCATTTCAATATTCATTGTTGGGACCTAACAAAACCTTCATTTTGGCTAACTATAGTAGATAGTTTGGGACAATTATAATGCAGCTCTCCATTACTGCAAACGCGCACATCAATGTTTTGATGCATTTGAGGCGAAATGTGTTTGACGAAAGGCAGTAAGGCAGTAGTGTCTATCTTGCACATATATAGTTTAAACAAATGTTTATTTCACATAGATATCAACAGAGCCAAAAGATCTACCAGTTCCCAAAATCCTGTTTTGCTGGTGATGATCATAATTTGGTAAATAAACCAGTTATGGGAAGAGATATTTAATGCTGTTTAGCAAGTTATAACATATTTTCGGATAAGTTTCATCTAAATTATACGGAGGGTCCAGGCTGGAGGAGGATGGATACATTGGCAGCTAATTTTATTCTCAACCATGGGTAGAGGAGGCAAATGTGTGGCCTGCCCACAGGCAGGTCCTCAGATTGTTTTTCCCGTAAAGTCAAACCAAACCAAACTTTTGTTTTAACCTTATTCCAAACCACCAAAATCGACCCGGTTGGAAAATCCATGCTATGTAAGTTGTAACCCATTTCAAACCCACTGCATTAGCAGGCCTAATAATGTGGCAAACAGAAAATCTCACTGTCATTCGAAGAAAGCATGTTCTACTGAGATGCGCTGAGATGAAATGATGGATGTTTTAAGCCAGTTCACAATGTTCCATCTGGCTATTATACACAACTGAACTTGCTACAAGCAACTAGTTTTAAAAACACTAGTTAGCACCGGCCGAGAGGTAACAAAGAAGTAATAACTAATGTGCATACTTAATCAAAAGTCACAATTAACAAAAATATGTCATTGAGAAGCAACAAATAATTTAGGTGGTATCGGTAACATACCCGAGCAGGAGATAGTGAAGATACCCAATCTGATGCATTTGTTGGAAGAAGACCCAACGTGTTGAGCTGTAGAAGAGGATAATCAAGTCTCCAAAGTTTTTATAGAAATACGTGCAGACTTTGGCTTAACCTATTATTATAACTAACCTTCCATACACCCAAACCCATAGCAGCCAAGTTGAGAGCAATGAAGAGCAACTTAGGTGCAAGCGTATCCACCCTTGGGTCCTTAAATGGTTCAAAAACTGCAAAAGAAGTGCAGAATTAAAAAAAGGAAAGAAAAATACTTATTAAGACAATCCTGAATTTCATGGTCAATAATGTAACAACATTATCATTAGCGCATATCAAGAACATGTGACAACCATGGAAGCATATATTTCTTGTATCCAAGAGAATTAGACAGGACGGAGCCACGAGGATTTAAGAAAATACAATTGTTATTTCCCGTTTACTGTATCAAGAGAAACGAGGATGTTTATTTAGTTTCAGTAGTAACTTATGTTCAATTTTCAACGGGGCATACTAACCACTTGGTAAATATATCGCCATGCTAGAACAAATGGTTACCAAGTACCAACACATAGTGAAAGGTAACCCCAACCAAAAAAATGTGTTGGAACATAACATATGATGTACCCTGTACATTCGTTCAAGCACATTTGGGTTGCTATGCATGGTCAATGCACGTTCACAAACACATTATTCAGTGGGATGCAAGTTGAACTATAGAGCTATAAAGCCATCTGAATTCCCATGACTAATAATAGAAACTAGGACAACTTCTTGTACTGAATAGATTACTACTTAAACATGTGCATATGGATTACTCAAGTCTCGAAGTTCAAACAGTCATAAGCTGATACTAGCAAATCCTTCTTTTAGGGGGCACATCATAATAAACAGTGAGTTTATATGATAGACAAACTGATGTCTGAGAAAAAAAAGAGTTGCTACAAGAAAACTTTTGGGTCATGTAACAACATGAGTACATGACCATAGTTAACAGGATCAGGGTTAATGCCAAAATAAACAACCCAGGACACGCAAGATTCGATGTTGGGACAGCACCAGTTCATCGATCAAGGTGAAGACATACGACAGAGCGAGTTAACATTAGCCGGTCCGTTACACCTCATCGTCACTAGCTACCGCCACATCTGTCCATTGGTGTTGCCGCTGGGATAACCACTTGCCGAAGCCACCGCTGCTCGCACATCAGCAGTAACAAGAATAATACTATATCTTCATTTTCCCTCCTCTCGGCCCTATCTACCTTGATTGTTGACACGGTGCCGTCCAGACAGCAAACATAGATAGATCGAAAAGTGACTTAGGCCGTAGTTGATAACGTCAACCCAATCCTGGTATCTACGACATGCGTACATGTGTAGCCTTGATATAAATTCTTTAATGCGGTCACAGTGACATTTGTTACCACTCATTTTTTTACTAAACTCGAGACGTGCATAGCACTGTGGGCATCTAGGTTCCCTTGAGAAGTGTAGCGGTCGCTCATTTAGTTGAATTGATTAGTTGCTTGCATGCGATGGTGTATTGTGCATCAAGAAGTCCTTTGGGAGCACCGAGCATGCATGCACTTAGTTTGAAAATGCAGGAGCTAATGAGAGTAGTGAGTCGAAGAGGTTGTGTGTGTACATATTAATTCATCCAGAATTGTTTAGACGGAACCGAAAAAATAAGAACAGGCTAAGTTGAACAAAAAGAATCGAGTCCTTTGGGAGTACGCATGCACCTAGTTAAACATGGAGGAGTTAATGAGAGTAGATAGCCAAAGAGGTTGTGTGTCTACTCTATAAATGCATTCTCATGACCAGTTTGTTCAGAGAGGAATAAAAAGAACAAGAAATGGCCAAGTTGATCCAAAAGAATTTTGGTTGTGTCTTAAGTGCTCTTCTTCTTACACATGTGAAACCATGTCGCGATCTCTCCTAGGGTAGGGTGTACAATACACCTGTAGGAGAGTGGGAGGGTGCAAGATGATAGAGAAGGAAGGTCGATGGAGCAAGTCCAACAAGAACAGCACCCTATCTCTGGTATTCATCGTCTTGACCCAGTTCGGTGTAATAATTCAAAATGTGAGAAATAACTGCACCTAAGGTAACATCTGTTGTGTGAGGGGTATAACTTAGCCTTCTTTCATAATTAGAACCTGCCTAAACTAAATGTTACTTGTATTTTCAGACACATAAGCACCCGGTGATCAACTGTTACAAATACTTTAGCTCGAACACGTATCAGGGAGACAATGAAATGTTTATCAGAACATGAAAAATCCAAATAACTATCTAGCCATACTTGTTTTTACCAGAATATCCAGCCAGACTAGGCAAAGGCAATATTGTTCACTACTCACAAGCATATCCTCTACCTTTGGTCTTCCTAGCATTAACCACAAAAACGTTTGCAACTTCCAATACAAGGAAAAGAACATACTAAATCATAAGTGCCCGAACAAAGGGACCTAAAGTAGTACAGTTAGAGATTCCTTCAGCTGAGCTAGCAATCCATACCGAAAAGCCAGTTGGCTCGAGATAGTACCTTTCCCGACAGATCGGAGTGCGTTCAAGGGCTGCCACAGAGCAGAGAAGACGATACCGATGCTGAACAGGTGGACGGTGCTCCCGGCCATCCACATCATGAAACCCATCATCATCAGGTTCTTGAAGGGCGACTGCGCCACCTCCCACGCTTTCTGCTCAAACACCAATACCACAGAAACTTCAGTTAACACTCCCCAAAACCAAGAGATTCGCATGCAAGTGAGCTTGGGGGAATCGCCTAGATACGAAGCATCAAGATCCGGTTCCTCCTCAGTTGTTAATAAGCTAGACCTAGACAACTCATCCATTCACACTGAATTGGTACAGTTCCGGAAGTATCTGGACCCTGGATCTATCTCTACTAGGATGTGCATCGGGAGATCGAGCGAACCTGCCCCTTCCAGGTGGCCTCGGCCTCCTTGCGCTGCCGTGCGGTGGCGGCGTCGTCCTGCGAGCCAAGGAAAACAGCACGTGAATTCCACGATCCGAGCGAGGGAAAGAGCAGTTGGAGAAGAGAGGACGAGGAAGAGGGTACCGCTTCGGGGGCGGATCTGGTGAAGCCGGGCGGGTCGGGGAAGGCGGAGGAGGAGGAGGAGGATGCGTCGTGGAGCTCCACTGCCCAGCGGCGAGCGAGGCCCTTGCCCTTCTCCATCGCCGGCGGCCGCTGCTGCTGAGGGATCTGCTTTGGTTCCAGAGTTTTGGACTATCGGCGTGGATGCGAGACGGCAGCGTCCACCTCCCAACTTGCAACCTCCCAACTTGCAACGAACACGAGTGGAGGTGGAGCGGTCAATTTTGAGATAGGTCCTTCGTACAATCCTGTATTCAGATATTGGTCCTGCGTTGGGGCGAAGATTATTATTTTGGCCCTGGCTGAGTTTGGACCTCACTTTTGCACTTTTTTTTTCTTTGAGACAATGGACTTCACTTGCAAATCCTATATCTCCTGCAACTCTAGACATTTTAGGCCCGAAGCAAGATATGACTTTCATCGCTCCCCTTCCCCTCCGATTGCCGTTCTGGCATCATGAGGGAGGGGAGCCTTGATTCGTGGGTGTTTAGTTCTAGGTTTTTCTAACTTTTCGAGACTCCGATACTGATGGTGCTAGTATGAATAATGGTCTCTCGGCCCGTGTTCCCGCTCGTCCGAGGTATTGCTGACACCGGCGAAAGGCTTGTGGAGTCCAACCTGTTGGAGCAACATGGATCCGATGTTGCGTCTTGGCGTGGCGGCGAGGATGGCTTGCTCTTGGAGTGCGACGATGTTTACAGATATGGATTTATGGAAGACAGTGGAGGATCTGGCCACCTAAAGGGTGAGATGGGGATGGGTTGCTCTTTCAAAAAAAGAGGAGGGTGGCGTTGGCCCCGGATCCGGAGTTGAAGAGGGTCGGAGGACACCTCCGACTGATACCTTTTATCGGGTTAGATCCATTCTTACGGGGTCGGTGTATTGCGACTTGTTAACGCCTCCTGGACAGGGGTTTTTTCAACGTCAAGATGTGGACCAGCTGTTGGTGCTTGATACGTCTCAAACGTATCTATAATTTCTGATGTTCCATATTGATATTATACCAATTGTTACATGTTTTATATACACTTCATAGCATTTTTATGCATTTTCTGGGACTAACCTATTAACAAGATGCCACAGTGCCAGTTCCTGTTTTCTGCAGTTTTTGTATTCCAGAAAAGCTAGTCTGGAAATATTCTCGGAATTGGACGAAACTTGGACAGAACTTCTTATTTTTCCAACACGAACACGGAGTCCAGAGGAGAGACGGAGGGGAGCCACGTGGCACCCACACCATGGGGCCGCGCGGGCCCCCCCGCCGCGCCGTGCGGTGGTGTGGGGCCCTCGTGGCTCTGCAGCCGCCGCCATTTCGCCTATTTATTCCTCCCGACGCGAAAACCCTAAATACCCGAGCCATTATCCACGAAAAGTTCCAGAGACGCCGCCGCCGTCAACCCTAGCTCGGGAGGGTTCAGAAACTCTTCCCGGCACCCTGCCGGAGAGGGGAATCATCACCGGAGGGCTCTACATCACCATGCCTGCCTCCGGAGTAATGCGTGAGTAGTTCATATTTGGACTACGGGTCCATGGCAGTAGCTAGATGGTTGTCTCTCCACTTTATGCTATCATGTTTAGATCTTGTGAGCTGCCTATCATGATCAAGATCATCTTATTATAATGCTACATGTTGGGTTTGCTGGGATCCGATGAATATTGAATACTATGTCAAGTTGATTATCAATCTATCTTATATGTTATTTATGATCTTGCATACTTTCCGTTACTAGTAGATGCTTTGGCCAAGTAGATGCTTGTAACTCCAAGAGTGAGTATTTATGCTAGATAGTGGGTTCATGCCTCCGGTAATCTGGGAGAGTGACAGCAACTTCTAAGATTGTGGATGTGTTGTTGCCACTATGGATAAAATAACTGATGCTTAGCTTAAGGGTGCGTCGTTAGGTCTAATGCATTTGTTTACATTACACACATTACTTAATGCAATTATCCGTTGCTTGCAACTTAATACCAACGGGGAACTCGGTATGACAACCTGGCGGTGGATTATTAGTCATAGACGTTGTTGGATAACGGTCTATGTATTTTGTCGTAATGCCCACATGAATATCATAGTAATCATCATGTCATATATACGCATTGTCATGCGCTCAATATTTTGTCAATTGCCCAGCTGTAATTTGTTCACCCAGCATGTTAGTTATCTTTTATGGAGAGACACCACTAGTGAACTGTGGACCTCGGTCCATTCTTTTACACTGATAATACAACCAACTGCAAACATTGTTCCTTTTCATTCTCTGCAATTTACTACTGTTTTCCACACCATACGTTTAATCCTTTGTTTTCAGCAAGCCGGTGAGATTGACAACCTCACTGTTTCGTTGGGGCAAAATAGTTTGATTGTGTTGTGTGCAGATTCCACGTCGGCGCCGGATTCCCTGGTGTTGCGCCGTGCCATATTCCACCACCGACAACCTTCAGAAGTGATTTCTTGTTCCTACTGGTTGATTAAATCTTGGTTTCATACTGAGAGAAACTGCTGCTACACTGCTTCATACCTTCCTCTTGGGGTCTCCCAACGAACGTGTGATCCACGCAATCAAGCATACTTTCTGGCGCCGTTGCCGGAGAGCAAGAGGATTTCTGCAAGGGGAGTTTCACGCTTCTAATCTCTTTACTTTGTTATTGTCTTGCTTAGTTTATTTTTATCTAGTCTTGTTTGCTTTTAAATATCAAAAACACAAAAAAAAATAGTTCCCTACATCTAGTTTATTTCGGTTTGTTATTATGTCTAGTTGTTTACTTGATATCAATGGTTTCTCTCTTTGAAACAAAATCGTGTTAGCTAAGTGGGTTCACTGATGATCAACAAAATTATTATAAGGAATACCGCTTTTCTAAAAAAAAAGGGGTACATTTATGGAAACAAATAAGTACATTGCATTTTTTTGCTAAGAACTTGTGCTCTACTTGTGATGAATCCTACTGCTTTAATGACTCATTATGTTGTAGAAGGCATAAACATCTCCCTTTCCAATGTGATTATAATGATAATGAAACCTTGGCTGCTTATGCTAAAGGAAACTATGACTTTGGTAATCTTGAACAAACTGAAGAATTTTTTGTTTTTAAAGGTGCCTATGAAATTGCTAGTTACATTCACGATGATGATTCTGCTTATAAATCTGAAAATTTTGCTATACTTGGTTATTGCCTTGAATATTACAATGATAATCCTTATATCACTGAATTTCTTGAGAAAACTTATTCTCCAGAACAACTTGCTACCTTTCAGGAACCTGTGGGAGAAGAAACTGCTGAAACTGAAAGCTCATTTGATGAAAAAGAGGAAGAGAGTGATGATCAAAAGGAGGATCTACCTTCTAATGATAGTAACTCTTTAACTCTTACATTATATGATTACCCTCTATGCCTACCTAAGGAGGAGAAATGCTATATTGTTGAATGTCATGATTCTATTGAAATATCTCCTTTTGATAAATTTGAAGTAACAACCTCCTTGACTCAAGAAAAGGAAATTGCAGAAAGTAAAAATGTCCTCCCTAATGTCTTATATGATAATGCTCTTGATGATGGTCCTATATTGCCTAATGATATTTGTTATACTACTATTGTCAAAAGTGGGTTTAATGACCCCACTGTTTTTGAGCTTAATAAAAATTATGTGATTGTAGATCATGAAAAGCATGCTTTATGTGATAGTTATATTGTTGAATTTGTTCATGATGCTACTGAAAGTTATTATGAGAGAGGAAAATATGGTTGTAAAAGTTTTCAAGTCGCTAAAATACCTCTCTTTATGTTGAAAGTTTGAAGTTTTATTTGTTTCATCTTTCTATGCTAGTTGCTTTATGCTTAAATAATTTATTTTGTTACAAGATTCCTTTGCATAGGAAGTGGGTTAGACTTAAATGTGTTTGATATTTGCCTCTTGATGCTCTCCTTTGTTTTTCAACTCTTATTCTTATGAGAGCATCATTAAAATCTTCAAGACTAGCTAAAAGGCATTAAAGAAAGTGCTTTTGGGAGGCAACCCATTATCTTTTGTTTTCAGTTTTTGTCAAGGAGTTGTTTACTTCTGTAACAATCCCTTTATATCTTTATTTTATCGCATTGTTGTGCCAAGTATTGCCTCTAATAGGAAGATGATGCTAGATTTGGATTTCTGCGCAGGAACAGATTTCTGCTGTTCACCGTTTTAATTCTGTAAAATCACAGAAAAATTATTTAAATCTGCAAATTTTTGTGCGTGATCCTCAGATATATACGCATCTTTCGTTAGTTTAAAGTTTTTCGATCTGAGCAACGTAAGTGTCTCGAAAAAATTCGTCTTTGCGGACTGTTCTGTTTAGACAGATTCTGTCTTTTATTTTTCGCATTCTCTCTTTTACTAGTGTTGAGTGGAATTCTTTTTTAGGGTGAAGAGCTTCACATAACATCAGTGGCAGTAGCTAATGTTAAAAGTAATGGTCATGTTTGTGTCCTTATAGAACATGTGAGTTTTTACTGTGCACTAACCCTCTAATGAGAATTACTTTGAGTTTGGTGTGGCGGAAGTTTTCAAGGGTCAAGAGAGAAGGATGATATAATGTGATCAAGAAGAGTGAAGAGCTTAATCTTGGGGATGCTTCCATGGATCACCCCCAGCATATTTCAAAAAGACTCAAGCGTCTAAGCTTGGGGATGCCTTGGGCATCCCCTTCTTCATCAGCAACTTATCAGGTCATTGATGACTCCCAAGTGCAGGAGATCAATTGTAGTACCTTTCAATTAGAAAAGGTTGTCGAACCCACGAGGTGAAGGTATTGGTTAGTAAGATTGATAAATAAAACAATAAAAGATGCAAGTGTTTTTGGTATTTTTGGTTGTATAGTTGCAATGCAGAAAATAAACAGTAGCAAGTCAAACTCTCAAAGAGAGAAAGCCCAATCCTCTTATGTGCAAGAGGACAAGCTCAAGTGATGTGTAACTTATATGTGGAAAACGTTCCCGAGGGCGGCATGGATATTGCTAGGCATAGAGATTTATTAAACAACACGTTGAATATCTTGTCAAGTTTTAATCTTCTTTGGACGGAGCCAATATTAGGTATAGCTAAATAAATAAACTACAACCCCTTATGATGGATCATGTGGCCAAGTAAATGACTGCACAAGAATTATTAAGACATAAAGTCCCACCATAGCATTACACTCTAAGGTCCCCGATACTAATACCCTCATAATATAACTTCATGATTCGGTCCCAGGTTTACATGTCCTCCAAGTCTCCCTCAATTCATTATACTACGGTGTTCTCCTATGAGCCCATATAGGTGAAGTGTTGTGCAGTCGACGTTCGCACAACACCATCATAGAATCACATAAAAGATAAACTCTTGACAAAATACCAACACATGTTATATATAAATCATTGCCAATTCATCCTATGCCCTCAGGAACATATGGGAACTACTCACAACGTGCAAACATGATAATATTCAGTGGCATAAGTGGTACAACACAATCTGAAAATATAACTTCACCACCAAATAATGACAAGTACTCAATCACAAACATGAATAGTAGCACAAGACAAGTATCTAGGGTATAGCAACTCTCAAACTACGAGGGGGACGGAGTGGATCACGGAGATGATGATGGAGATGGTGCTGGTCTTGGTGATGGTGATGATGTAGAGGCCTCCTCCCACGCCAAGGAGGAGAGGTGATGACGATGATTTCCCCCTTCTCCGGAGCTCCGGAGCAGCAGGATCTGATCCCCCTCGGAGGGAATCAGGAGTTTCGCCGCCGCCGCGGCCTCGGATGGACTTGGAAAATTAGGGCGTACTTTTCGGGGAGGACGAAGGCGTCGATAAAAAGCCCCAGGCGAGGAGGTGCCCGAGGCCCACTTAGTGGGTCCCACGCGGCCAGGTACTTGGCCGCGTGGGCCCACCCTTTTGGGCCTCGTGGCTCTCCTCTCTTCGGTCTTCTTCCCTCTGCCTTTCTCTCGACGAAAAACCAGCTGTGTAATTTTCCTTTTATTATTTGGGTCCCTGTAGCTCCTGAAACATTAAAAACAAGAAAAAGGAGGTTTTCTGCCTCCCAGAAATTAAATACCAAAAATAGGGACTTTGTATGAAAGTCCCATAAATCATCTAAAACATGTAAAAACAATGATATAACAATGCAAATAACATTCTAATATGATACTAAAAGTTGTATAAATGATGATATAAAATGCACGTATCAACTCCCCCAAGCTTAAACCTTTACTCGTCCTCGAGTAAGTAAGGACATAGATCATTACATGCATCAATGGACTTATGGTTGATAAATAAATACGAGCATTGTATCATCATCATATTCAGTTGCAATGTAAGATTAATGAACTAAAACTCATACACATGAGGGCAACATAAGTAGAAGCTCTAGCAATCACCCCTTACTTTTGAAAGCAAATAACCATTGTATGTTGGACAATTGAATCATACTATTTTTCACATGCTTTTGCTCTTATGGCAAGCATCATAATATTTTATACTTTGCTGAAATTTAAAGACAAGATAAACTCTTATTAGATAACAAGTTAAAGAAGACAAATGAAAAGACAGATATAAAATTGTTTGCACCCTTGCTTCACTAGTAACTAGTGCAAACTTTAGTCATGGATATTTCAATCAAGTTCCTATGCTCTAACAACCTTTATCTTACACTTTCCATGGCTAACTGAATTTTCAGGTGCCTTCCTTTTCATTCACTTTCCAAGAGCATAAGTATTGAAATATCCATGATCATTAATTTGCTCAAAAGATACTAGATTCTAACAAGAGTGTTTCATATCCTTTTCATTAACCTTCCTAACTTTTTATCCTACAAGACTATATCTCAACCTTAAACTATTAATTTTCAAGTCATATTGACTCATTCTCTTTACTCATTTTATAATGGTGATTCTACAATTGTCCAACATACTCAAGTTAATTAAGTTCAAGGCAAGATGTGACTGAAACTTCTAAATATGCCACGCTCATTTGCATGAGTGTTACCCATAAATCTCCAAACAAGAGAATCATGGATGACACCATACTTTAATATTCATTGATAAACCACAAGATAGAGATACATGATAATGCTCCATGAGCTCACACACGCCTAAGAGATATTGATAACTAAACGATAAAAGCAAAACACACCATGACTAGATAGATATGATAAACTAGTAGAGATAAAGACTAGGTGGAACTCCCCCAAGCTTGACGTTTGCTAGAACCTCTTTATTTCTCTTCTTCTTGTCTCATAATAATTATCTTCAAGTTCTCCAATGATGCTCATCATAAGATTGTAGGCTTTCAAACTTGCTTGCAGCTTTCCCAGTTTCCATGAGATTCTTCTCCACCGTCTTCTTGCTAGGCTTCCACTCCGGGCTTGGTACTTTACATTGGGATCTTACGATCCCATTCACCAGGATAGTTCTCTTGGGTGGCACGCTTGAATTCCCTGTCAATAAGAGTAGAAACCACGTTTTTGCTAGCAAGTGCGTGCCTAGGAGCCTTCCCTCCTGTGCTCATGCGCGCCGTCTGCCTCTTGTTTCCAAGAGACACGTTCACCCTCACACCAGCAACGGAGATAGGAGAAGGTGGTGCTGTTGCAATAGGTGCGATGTCGACGAAGGGCTTGTATTCTTTCTCTTCCGCTTCCTCCTTCTCCATCTCCTCCTCGTCGGGCTTGTAGTCTTCATCATCCGAGTAGTCCTTCCTCTTCCTATTCCTCTCCATATGGACGTGGGGCTGTTGCCCTCGAGTTCATCATCATCGTCCATGGAGGAGCATTGGAAGGAGTCTCCCGAAGACATAGCTAAAAACCTGACAGGCAGAAACAGCAAAAGCAAAGATCGCTCGAGAACGCTCGGTGCGAGATTAGATCAACGAAAAGGGGTATATATTGACGGTTTTTAGGTCAAGACGAAGCGTCGGAGTCGAAAACGAGACGAACGGGACTCCGAGGGGAAAAGGAGTGGCCCACGCGGCCAAGATTCTGGCCGCGTGGGACCCCTTTTTCCTTCCTCGGGTCTCCGCTTCGTCCAGTTTTCTTGTCCCACACGTTAATTTCCATAAAAAATGACTTCCGTAAAATTTTACGCAATTCCGAGAAACTTTCCAACACAAAAGTTACCTATTATTGATTTTGGGTTTCTGAAACTGCAAAATTCTTCGCAATTACCTCCTCCGGTGTCTTTAAATTCAACTCCTCCACCTTTCCGATGAAGCTCTTCCTGCAATATAATGTTTAAGGCGTTGTCCATTGACTACATGAGGTTTACCTTTCATATCACCGTGAAGACGGATAGCTCCTGAACGGTACACCTCCTGTATCACTAATGGTCCCTGCCACTTTGAAGCTAACTTCCTGCAGAAAACTTGAAACGAGAATTGTACAATAAAACTTGATCACCTACTTTGAATTTTTTCTCTTAATTTTCTTGTCATGCCAAATTTTAACTTTCTCTTTAAACATTCTAGCACTTTCATAAGCTTCATTTCTCCATTCATCAAGTAGGTTTAAATCAAGAATTCTCTTCTCTCCAGCAGTTTAAAATCAAAGTTCAATTGTTTAATAGCCCATCTAGCTTTATGTTCTAATTCAACAGGTAAATGACAAGCTTTTCCATAAACCATTCTATAAGGAGACATTCCCATAGGATT
Organism: Poa pratensis; assembly: GCA_947311845.1. Lineage (NCBI taxonomy): Eukaryota > Viridiplantae > Streptophyta > Magnoliopsida > Poales > Poaceae > Poa > Poa pratensis. The sequence continues at coordinate 42,769,030 of CAMZMU010000064.1, forward strand.
TTTAAAAGCAGTTCTATAAGCCCATAATGCATCATTAATTTTAGTTGGCCAATCAGATCTAGACTTATTCACTGTCTTTCCAAAATGAGTTTAATTTCCCTATTACTTAATTCAACTTGTCCACTTGTTTGAGGGTGATAGGGAGATGCAATTCTATGGTTAACATCATATTTTGCCAATGTTTTTCTAAGAATACCATGCAAGAAATGAGAACCACCATCAGTAATTAAAAACCTAGGAACACCAAACCTGGGGAAAATGATGTCCTTGAGCATCGTCATTGCTGTGGCATGATCTGCACTTTGGTTGGAATTGCTTCCACCCACTTTGTAACATAATCCACTGCAACCAAAATATGAGTATGCTTTGTCTTTGACTCTGGGAAAGGCCCATAAAGTCAAAACCCCAACATCAAATGGCTCAAGTGGCAAAGAATAATTCATAGGCATTTCATTTCTCCTACCAATATTTCCTACTCTTTGACATTTATCACAAGATTTAACATATTCAGCACAATCCTTAAATAAAGTAGGCCAATAGAAACCAGATTGTAATACCTTTGCACCTGTACGATCTCCTGCATGATGCCCTCCATAAGGACTGTCATGACAATCTCTTATAATAGCCTGTTGTTCATGCTCAGGTACACAACGTCTAATAATACCATCCACACTTTTCTTATAAAGGAAAGGATCATCCCAAAAATAATGTCTAAGATCATAAAAGAATTTCTTTCTTTGTTGAAAAGTGAAGTGTGGAGGTAAACTTTACCAACAATAAAATTTGCATAGTTGGCAAACCATGGTGATGCAACTTTAGCACTAGAAACATTAACAATTGCAAGTTGTTCATTAACAAAGCTATCATTAATAGGAATAGGATCATCAGGTATATTTTCCATTCTAGAAAGATGATCAGCTACTTGATTATCTTCCCCTTTCCTATCAACAATGTGTAAATCAAATTCTTGCAATAGAAGTACCCATCTTATTAATCTAGGCTTAGCATCTTTCTTATGCATTAAGTATTTAATGGCAGAATGATCAGTATGCAATGTGACTTTCGAATCAGTAATATAAGGTCTAAACTTGTCACAAGCAAATAGCACTGCTAAAAATTCTTTTTCAGTTGTGGCATAATTCCTTTGAGCAGCATCAAGTGTTCTACTAGCATAATAAATGACATTCAGTTTCTTATCAACACGTTGGCCCAAAACAGCCCCAACTGCATAATCACTAGCATCACACATAATTTCAAAAGGCAATTTCCAATCAGGAGGTTGAATAATAGGAGCACTTATTAAAGCATTCTTCAAAATATTAAAGGACTCAATGCAATCATCATTAAAAGAGAAAGGAACATCCTTTTGCAAAAGATTGGTTAGGGTTTTGATATTTTGGAGAAATCTTTAATAAACCTACGATAAAAACCTGCATGCCCAAGAAAACTTCTTATACCTTTGATGTCCCTTGGGTATGGCAGCTTTTCAATAGCTTCTATCTTTGCTGGGTCAACTTCTATTCCTTTTCCAGAAATCTTATGCCCAAGAACAATACCTTCAGTAACCATGAAGTGACACTTCTCCCAGTTTAAAACTAAGTGTTGGTCTTCACAACGCTGCAAAACTTTGTTAAGGTTGAACAAGCAATTATCGAAGGAAGTACCATACACAGAAAAATCATCCATAAAGACTTCCATTATCTTTTCAATATAATCAGCAAATATAGCATTCATGCATCTTTGAAAAGTAGCAGGAGCATTACATAACCGAATGGCATTCTCCTATAAGCAAATGTACCATATGGGCAAGTAAAAGTGGTCTTTTCTTGATCATCCTTATGGACAGGAATTTGTGAGAAACCTGAATAACCATCTAAATAACAAAAGTGAGAGTGTTTAGATAACCTTTCTAACATTTGATCAATAAATGGCAATGGGTAATGATCTTTACGAGTTGCTTTATTTAACTTCCTGAAATCAATACACATCCTATAACCAACAACAGTACGTTGAGCCACAAGTTCATCCTCATCATTTGGAACAACAGTCATTCCACCCTTTTTAGGAACACAATGAACTGGACTAACCCACTTACTATCAGCTATGGGATAAATGATACCAGCTTCAATAAGTCTTATTACCTCTTTCCTTACCACTTCCTTCATTTTTGGATGGAGACGGCGTTGATAATCAACAACAGGTTTTGCATCCTCTTCCAAATTAATTTTATGCATACATAGAGCTGGGCTTATACCTTTAAGATCATCAAGAGAGTATCCAATGGCTGGTCGGTGAGCTTTAAGCACATCAAGTAATTTCTCTTCTTCTTCAGCTGAAAGGTTAGCACTAATAATGACAGGATATATGCTCTTCTCATCCAAATATGCATATTTCAGATTTGTAGGCAAAGGTTTAATTCAAAGCTAGGATCCCCTTTAGGTGGTGGTAGCACTCCTAAATTATCAGGTGGGATATGCAATTGTAATTGTGGTGGTTGTTGCCATAATATTTGTTCTAAAGCATCCTTTTCCTCATCATTAAATGGTTCATCTTGATTAAGCATATAACGTTCTACAACATCTGTTGAAGCTACAGCTATATGTGCAAGAGTTTCAATTATATCTTCAGAAATTGGCTCTTTCACAACATGTTTATCAGCAAATTTGGAAAAGTTGAACTCAAGTTTTTCACCAGCACATTTAATAAACACTTTCTCTTTAGGCAAATTAATTTCAGCACCAACAGTGTTTAAGAAAGGTCTACCAAAAATGATAGGACAAAAAGAATCTTGAGGACAACCAAGCACAATAAAATCAGCAGGATATTTTATTTTGCCAACCAATACTTCAACATCTCTAACAATTCCAAATGGACTAATATAATCTTTATTAGCAAGTTGAATTGTCATACCTGTCTCTTCCATAATGATAGGATCAATATCAGGCTTGATTTCAAGATAAAGAGAATATGGAATGACACTAATACTTGCTCCAATATCACATAGACCATGATAACTTGAAGTCCCAATAGAGCATGATATAACAGGTTTACCAACTTTGGCCGAATTACCTTTGATGACCTTAGTAGCATCTTCACATAAATAAACATCAACAGGGTCTTCTTCATTTAATTGTTTGATAATGAAATTTGACTGTTGACTTCCACCTGTTCATAAGGCTGAGAACGTCTTCTGTTACTCTTGTTAGTAACAGCAATAAGTAAATTCTCCTTAACTTGGTTTGGATATGGAGGTGGTTCAACATACTCTCAATTGTCACAGATGACACTGGTTCTACCTGTTTAATAACTTTAGGAACAACAATAGATTGTTTAACAGGTTCAACATAAACTTCAAAACCACTTTGAGGAACACAGATATGCTCAGCAAAACCTTTAGCTATCTCAATTATAACATAAGGATCAAGATTAAAAGTATCACTCAGATTTTTAAACAACATAGAAGTAGAGAAGTTCTCTACACATGAATATCCATAATCAAAATAGGGCTCATTACCTTTATCAAGATCCCAATGACTAGTATTTTCAGAAATAGTCTCCAATAAATTCCATGCTTCTTCTTCAGTATTATTAGTAAAACTTCCACCAGATGAATTATCCAGAATTTCCTTGTGCTTCGACGGTAGCCTCACATAAAAGTTTATCAATATAAGTTTCCTTGTAAGATCATGACAAGGATTCTTGCGAAGGAGTTCCTTTAACCTCCCCCAAGCTTGAGTAATACTCTCTCCCAGATGTGGCCAGAAATTAAATATATAGCAGCGGTTCTCATAAGCTTCTTTAGGAGTAAAATATTTAAGAAAGAAAACCTTCCTCAAGATATTCCATTCAATAGCACCTCTTCATCAAGAGACCTGTACCAATCACGAGCATTACCAGATAAAGACAAATATAATAACTTCCTTTTTACCTGATCTTCAGAAATACCAGGAAGTCTAAATAAACCACATATGTCTTCAATTAACTCCATGTGTTCACGTGCAGACTTAGTTCCATCACCTGTAAATGGATTTTTCATAACTCTTTTAACATGACCAATGGGAATTTTAAATCCCACTTTAGGTACTCAGACACAGTAGTTTCAACCACTTTAGGAGTAGTGGCATAAGCACTTCATATAGAGCAAGGTGCAGCGAGGAACGATTCATAAATGCCATAGTAACAATGAGATAAAACAGCTTTCAAGTTTCCTTACCAAACTTCTTACCAATAGCGCTACGCTCCCCGGCAACGGCGCCAGAAAAGTATCTTGATGACTCCCAAGTGCAGGAGATCAATTGTAGTACCTTTCAATTAGAAAAGGTTGTCGAACCCACGAGGAGCTGAAGGTATTGGTTAGTAAGATTGATAAATAAAACAATAAAAGATGCAAGTGTTTTTGGTATTTTTGGTTGTATAGTTGCAATGCAGAAAATAAACAGTAGCAAGTCAAAGCTCTCAAAGAGAGAAAGCCCAATCCTCTTATGTGCAAGAGGACAAGCTCAAGTGATGTGTAACTTATATGTGGAAAACGTTCCCGAGGGCGGCATGGATATTGCTAGGCATAGAGATTTATTAAACAACACGTTGAATATCTTGTCAAGTTTTAATCTTCTTTGGACGGAGCCATATTAGGTATAGCTAAATAAATAAACTACAACCCCTTATGATGGATCATGTGGCCAAGTAAATGACTGCACAAGAATTATTAAGACATAAAGTCCCACCATAGCATTACACTCTAAGGTCCCCGATACTAATACCCTCATAATATAACTTCATGATTCGGTCCCAGGTTTACATGTCCTCCCAAGTCTCCCTCAATTCATTATACTACGGTGTTCTCCTATGAGCCCATATAGGTGAAGTGTTGTGCAGTCGACGTTCGCACAACACCATCATAGAATCACATAAAAGATAAACTCTTGACAAAATACCAACACATGTTATATATAAATCATTGCCAATTCATCCTATGCCCTCAGGAACATATGGGAACTACTCACAACGTGCAAACATGATAATATTCAGTGGCATAAGTGGTACAACACAATCTGAAAATATAACTTCACCACCAAATAATGACAAGTACTCAATCACAAACATGAATAGTAGCACAAGACAAGTATCTAGGGTATAGCAACTCTCAAACTACGGGGGACGGAGTGGATCACTGTCGTGGTGGTATCACGGCAGATGCCATAGGATGGCTAAAGTGTGGGGCCGATGGACGCTGGTGGAATCCGGGAGAGGGCTAGCGTGCTAAGAAGCACACACGAAGAACACCACAACACACCAAGATCTACCCAGGTTCAGGGCCCTCGTGAGGAGGTAAAACCCCTACTCCTGCCTGTCTCTCTGTATATATCTCGGTATCACAAATACAAGCTTGCTCCTTGAGCTGTATCACACGACAATGGGGAAGAACACAAGGTAGAAGATGAAGCAACGTGGAGAAGTGTCTCTCAGGGCATCGTCTCTCACGCAGGAGGGGGTGATGGCACATATACAGGCTAAACCGGGTTACCGGAATACCCCTCCACTTGCAACGGTCACCTCTCCGTACCGGCACTGCAGACACGCACGCCTGCACGTCATGATTGTCTCTGCATAGTGGACAGGACGTGGCTTGCCCATGTCCTGTCCCAGGTCTCTGCTCCAAAGTACGCCCGAGGTCAGCGACAAGACAGGGCCTGCCCATGCCCCTGCCTCGCAGTCTGTTCCCGGATAACCCGGAGTCAGCGGTGGAATGATGGCCTGCCATCTCGGTCTCCTGCACGCCCCCGTGTCAGGCGCTTCTGTGTCAGGCGCTCCCGTGCCAGACGGGAGGTGACAGGAGCATTGACTCTTGTCCGACATATGGATAACCCGACATGGATATGCCGGATCCTCCTTCCTCAAATATCCTTCCCTGCACATAAGAAAACACACAAGTTACCGACATACATATGTTGGTTATGTTATCTCGGTTCCTTATCTCGGATCCCTTGTCTCGGTCGACACATGCCGGCTGTCACCAGCATGATATCTCGGTTCCTTCCGGATGGGGGTATCTCGGTACGACTATGTCGGTTTGCACCTGCATCCCACTCTGAAGCCTAGGTAAGCCGGTATCACTGTAACTTGGCCCACACTTGGACATAGCTTTTACCTCATCATGACCCTACCCGGGGGTAGCCCCCGACATTAGTCCCGAAGCTGGTGCGGTCCTGAAGCCTTGGATGAAGGGCCACAGCAGGTTTAACCAACCGAAACTGCCATAACAAGCATCCGATATTACCATGCCGGTTCAACCGTAAAGCCATGAACGACCTCTTCCACTGATTCCGACATACGCTCCAGTGTTGGTTTTCTCCGACAGTAGAATTCTGCTGACAGAGCTAGCCAAGCTTTCTCGACCAACTCAACTTACCCCAACCAACCGACATTCACATGCCGGTTTATTGCAAGCTTCAAAGACCAAACTCTCCAAAACCTCCGAGATTTACCCTTGTGCCGGTCTCTCCGACACAAAAAGATTCCCACGATCTCTCCCAGGATCTCTCCACGGCATGTGGCAGAGAAACTCTGCGCGTTACTTCGGTTCCTGTGCGTGGATAGACATATCACTGCACGCACGCCGCCCACGTCACGCGCTATCATGTCGCAAATGCACTTGAGTGCCTTTGACCGCGGCGTGCCTCCTCGATTTCCGCGCCATTAACCGCACACGATCACGCCACGTACCGTTACCACTTTGTGGCCCACGATGCGGCAGATCGTGCGGCTGCAAACCTCGCAACCGCGCCGATCGTGCGTGGTTAATCCGCGCGCACGTGGCGGTAACTGCACGCGGTAAAAACGAAAACCGCCCGCGGCCCGTGCCCATAAATAGGGGAACGAGCTCCTCTTCTCGTCTTCTCCGCAATCCTCTTCTTCTTTCTCTCTCTCTCCCGCACCATCGCCGCCGCCGCGCCGTGAGCACCACCACCGCACGACGCCGGATCTCGCGCGCCACCGCCCACCGGAGCACCTCGCGCCGCCACCGGACAAGCGCAACTCCGGCAAGCCCCGCGCCTCTTCGCCTCGCACCGCCGTCGCAATCTCCAGTAAGTTCTCGCCCTTGCCATTGCTGATGAACGAGTTCATCCCCTCCGATGAACACGTTCATCCTCCTACTCTTCTCTGTAAAAGCTCTCACATCCCAATGCACAGATGAAAACGAACTTAGTTGCTTAGATCCCATATGTATTTTTTCCACCGTGCTTCTTAGCAATCTTGCGATAGTTTCTCCGCGGGTCTTCAAAAGTTTCAACTCACAAGTACTTGTATTTATCTTCTATTTATTTTTCCCGTAGATCTTTCCCACAAACATTTAGCCACAGAAACATGTTTCCCGCCACTTATGCACTTTTCCTCTGTTACCCAAATGTTCCGAGATCCCTATCTCGGTTCCTCTGTTGCCCACGTACTCCGAGATACTTATCTCGGTTTCTTTGTGCCTCTTTTGCAGATCCCTTCCGAGATGTCAACCAGCAATACCCCGGAGCCTGCCGAGGATATCGTTGAAGAGGGAGAGCGCGCCGGGTGGGAAGGTTCCGACGCAACCCAGGCCGAGATAGACTGGCTTGTCCGGACCAAGCGAATTCCGGCACAAGTGATATGCCGGGTTCCTGGCGACGAGGCCGAACCGGATCTTCAAAAGGGTGAACGGGTAGTCTTCGTCACGCATTTCGAGCACGGCTTCGGACTCCCGGCGAGCACCTTCTTCCGAGCTTTCCTCGACAAGTTTCGTCTTCAACCCCACCATCTCCCCGCTAATGCCATCACTACGCTCTCGGCGTGCGTTGCTTTCTCCGAGGGATACCTCGGACTCTGGCCCACCGTCGAGCCCTGGGCCAAGTATTTCCAACTCCGGAAGCAGAGTCTCCCGGATCCGGAGAACAAGAATTCCCCAAGGTGATGACTCCGTGCGGAGCTGCTACCATCATAGCTCGGAGAGGTTCCATCTTCCCCCGGATTCAGGGCCTGGAGTCATGCCGGAAGTGGCAGGGCACGTTCTTCTATGTGAAGAACCCGGACAGCCCAGTTAATGTTGACCTTCTGAACCTACCGGTATTTGCTCTTGCTACCCCCACGGATCAGCATAACTGGAGCTTCAACCCAAAGGACACGAACCGCGAGATCAATGACATTCACAAGATTGTTGAGGAGCTTGTGGGGGCAGGCCTGCTAAGCGATGATCTCTTGAGGACTTTTGTCAGCCGCCGAGTCTCTCCCCTCCAAAACCGGGTTCACAAGATTTGCCACATGAGTGGCCAGTATGATCCAACTCGGATCAGCACCCACGAGCTGACCAAATCTGAGGTCAGAAGACGCGTCAAAGCCATTGCCCGAATGACGATGACCGAGGAATGGGAATGGGTCTAGAACCTCATGACAGAGCTCGGCTTCCGGAACAAGTAAGTAACTTGCAATTTATACCGACATACTTTTTCTGCCGAGATCACCCTTCTGTCGGCTCCATACTTGGCTCATAAACTAACTCGGTTTTACTGCTTTTAACTCGCAGAGGTTTACCCGGCAAAAGACCGAACATGGAGAGGATCCCTCCGCCAAATGGGGCCAAGATATCCCTGCCCCGGACGTCGCCGAGGTAGAAGATCCGGATGACGAGGATCAACTGCCAATACCAAGAGCTGGCGCCCCTACCCTGGGTAAGCCTCGAGCCCGAGCTTCCATCCGAGATTGGTCAGATGATGATGACCTCGAAATGCTAGAGGTAATTGACGCTCGTCCCATCGCCTTTGCTCCCCCAGCCCCGGCACCAACTAACCTGGGTGGCTCTGCCCCGAGTGCACGCCCTGCTACCTCGGGCAAACAAGTGGCATCTCGCAAGCACGCCGAGACTGGTACCTCGAAAACCGGGACCTCCACATCCTCGGATCCAGCCGCGCCGCAGGCGAAGCGACAGAAGAGAGGAGCAGTCAAGCCGAGGAAGGGCAAGAAGACCCCGCCAGTTACTGAAGGGTAATATATTTTTTGCCGACACAAACTTACTTCCTTTTTTCCTTCTGCCGGGATAACTTTTTCCCGACATAACATTTTTCTTGCTTGACGCAGTGCCCCCCTTGAAGTTGAGCAGAGCGCCTCTTCTATGCGCTCGCCCCTTCCGAGTATAGCCGAGCCTCGGCCGCGTGACTCCGGGGCACCCGCCACTTCCTCTGTCACTCCCGAGGTCGTGATCCTCGACCAGGATGATGGCACCGATGCCCCCACCATGGAAACCGACCTCCCGCGGGCCGATACTTCGGTGACCTCGGGGGCACAGAAACACCACCACAACAACAGCAGCAGCAGCAGCCACAACAACAACAGCAGCAGCAGCAACAACAACAACAGGAGCAGTAGCAACAACAACAGTGCTAGCGCTAAGTTGACGAGGGAATATCTCCCCGGCAACAGCACCGGAAACAATGCTTGTACGTCACACGTCAGTTGGGAACCCCAAGAGGAAGGTATGATGAGTGCAGCAGCAAGTTTTCCCTCAGTATGAAACCAAGGTTTATCGAACCAGAAGGAAAACGAGGTTGCTTCGAAGGTGTTGGTGAAGGAGTGTAGTGCGGCGCAACACCAGGGATTCCAGTGCCAACGTGGAACCTGCACAACACAATCAAATTACTTTGCCCCAACTTAACAGTGAGGTTGTCAATCTCACCGGCTTGCTGAAAACAAAGGGTTAAACGTATCGTATGGAAAATGATGTTTATTTGCATAAACAGTAGAGAACAATGATTGCAGTAGATTGTATTTCAGATGTAAAAGAATGGACCGGGGTCCACAGTTCACTAGTGGTGTCTCTCCAATAAGATAACTAACATGCTGGGTAAACAAATTACAGCTGGGCAATTGACAATTGATAAGTGCATATAACATGCATGTGTGAGTTGTGGTGTCTACTATGAGATTCATTTGGGCATTACGACAAAGTACATAGACCGCTATCCAGCATGCATCTATGCCTAAATAGTCCACCTTCCGGTTAACATCCGTACCCCTTCCAGTATTAAGTTGCAAGCAACAGACAATTGCATTAAGTAATGTGCGTAATGTAAACAATACATTCATCCTTGAATAAAGCATTGCTGTTTTACCCCTAGTGGCAACAACACATCTACAACCTTAGAACTTGCTGTCACTATCCCAGGTTAAATAGAGGTTGAACCCAACTATCATGCATAAATACCCCTCTTGGAGTCACAAGTATTCACTTGGCCAAGGCTTCAACAAGTAACGGAGAGCATGCAAGATCACAAATGACATAGACATGATAATATATATTCAGCTCCACATAGGTATCAATATAAGTCAGATCCCAGCAAACACAACATGTAGCATTACAATAAGATGATCTTGATCATGATAGGCAGCTCACAAGATCTAAACATGATGGCACAAGTGGAGAAGACAACCATCTAGCTACTGCTATGGACCCATAGTCCAAGGATGAACTACTCACGCATCACTCCGGAGGCGGGCATGGCGATGTAGAGCCATCCGGTGATGATTCCCCTCTCCGGCAGGGTGCCGGGAAGAGCTTCAGAACCCCCGAGTTAGGGTTGACGACAGCGGCGGCAGCGAATATGTTCTGGATGAAAGGCTCGGTGTTTAGGGTTTTCACGTCTCGGGGAATAAATAGGCGAAGGGGCGATGTCGGCGGACCCCCGAGGGGCCCAAACCACAGGCTGGCGCGGCAGAAGGTGGGGCCGCGCCGCCAGGTGGTTTGGCCACCTCGTGGCGAGTCTTCGTCTCTCCTTCGGACTCCGTGTACGTGTTGGAAAAATAGGGACTTGGCCTTTTGTTTCGTGCAATTCCGAGAATATTTCCAGAAGTAACTTTCTGAAACCAAAAACAGCAGAAAACAGGGAACTGGCACTGTGGCATCTTGTTAATAGGTTAGTCTCAGAAAATGCATAAAAGTGATATGAAGTGTACATAAAACATGTAGCAAATGGTATAATATAAGCATGGAACAACAGAAATTATGGATACGTTGGAGACGTATCAAACAGCACCAAGAACAGCCACAACCTCAACAGCACCAGCAGCAGCCGAAGCAGCCGCCCCGGCCGAGGTCCACCACCAAGTCCCCCATCAAGTCCACCGAGTTGACAACTCGGGAAGCTACTCCACTTACCAAGCCGACACATAGCCAAGCAGCCACCGGGAAGCAGCTTGCCAACCCGGAGAGACAAGTGGTGTTGACTCCAACCAATACCCCGGAGCACCAGGCTCTCACCACTTCTGTTTCCCGAGTTGCCAGCGGCAGCTGGGTTTTACCCCAGCTCCAAATTCAGAGTGGACACAGCTTAGGCTCGGAGAAGCAATATCACATGGACTGGAATGCTGCCGACACAAGCGAGGTCTCCTCCGCGCACCCGGTCATTCCTCATCCAGCTGGCCCCAGTGCCCTTGCTCAGGCCATGCACAATTTGCAAGTCTCGACCCTTTGAGCCAGCAAGCTTGCCGAGGTATCTTTTCCTCAGCCAAACTTTTATTTTCCTTGCCATAGATGATAAACATACACAATCCCCAGTCCCCGAGATTCGGGTTGAGTGACCTGTGCTCGCCCGAGTAAAGATCACTCAGCGCGAAACTTCACCAAATTTTGATCATTAAACTCAGAAAATCCGACACTTCGGATCTTCAAGAAATCCGACACTTCGGGTCTTCAAAAAATACGACACTTAGGATCCTCAAAAAATCCGACATCCAGTCCCCGAGATTCTTGTCGAGTTTTACTCGGCAGGAATCTTTAAGAAAATCCGACACTCAGCTTTACTCGGCATGAATCTTTAACTAACCGCACTAACTCTTTGCCCTTTTCAGGACTACACCAATGCTCGGACCATGGTGTTTCGGAAGTTGCTTCTGGACCACAACAAGCTCAAGAGGTCCCACAAGCAACTTCAGGAGACGCTGAAGAACAAGGAACAAGCGCATGCCACTGCCCTTCAGAAGGAGCGTCAAGAAGTGTCTCGGCTCCAGGAGGAGCTTGCCCGGGTCCAGGATGAAAAAACCGGCATTGAGCAGGCCCTGATGCAAAAGGAGGAAGCTGCTCAGAAGCACAAGGAAACGCTCGCAGCGTCCGAGGTTCGCGCTACCTCGGCTCAAGGAGAACTGGATGCCCTCAAGGCAAAATCCGACATCTGGCTCCGCGAGCTTACCCGGCTGAACAAGGAGATGGACTGTAAGTTTCTTTATCCTTTCCTTTTGCTTTCATTACTTGCGCCGACATTAAGATATGCCGGTATATAACTCAATTTGGTGATAGTTTTTCTGTCTTCAGATCATTTCGCCCACTCCAAGGCTGCTGCACTCAACACTGTGCGCAAGGCACGAGCGAAGAGAGCCGAGGCTGGCCCAATCCCGGAGGAATGGGATATGGAAGATTACTTGACTGCTCTGAATGCCCGCATCTCTCCTTTGAAGGCCATTGGCCTGGACCTTCTTGATGCCGGTATCAAAGCTTACCGAGCTTTATGGCCAGGATCTCCAACTCCTTCTAGCATTGAAGAACTGTCCAAGTGTCTGACGGGGCCGAGGCCAGGATCCGAGAGTGGAGATCCTCAGCGGCTCGTGCCGGAGCTGATCAAGCACTGACCTTTGTGCTCTCCTGGTACGAGTCCATCAATCTCAACGCCGTGCGCTCCCTGCGCCAGGGCTCCAAATGGACCTCCGAACCGGCATTGATAGAGAGCCGCAAAGATGCAGCCAAGTTCATGGCCAGTTATGCTCCCACCCGACACTTCATCCCGGGTCTCGCCTACTCGGATGACGAAGAAGAGGACCAGGATGATGAAGAGGGCGAAGAAGAAGAAGACGTTGATGAGGAGATCGAGGCCGAGACTCTCGACGCTGCCACTGCCGGAGCGACCGAGACTGCTGCTGCCAGCGCAACCGAGACTTCGACTGCCGGGGCTGCCGACACTTCTGCCGCCGAAGCAACCGACACTACTGGTGCCTCGGCAGCCACCCCAACTCCCGAGGTCGCTCCAACCACTGAAGGCTCTGCTGCCGCCGAGACTGCTCCTGAGCCTCGCACCGCTCCAACTGCTCCGAGCTCCTCCGAGGCTGCTGCCTAAGCTTATGAAACTTTGAACTATTAAATCCCCGGAATGCCGGGTGCAGATGTAAATATACGTTTAAGTATTTCGCAGTGCTACTTTATCATATTAGCTTCAACAAGACAAGCTTAATGCCGTATCACTTTGCACCAAGTCCCCGAGTTTACTTTCTTGTTTACTATACTTAGTAATCTTTGCTCTTGTCTACCATTTAGGCGTTCGACAGTCGAGTCACAAGATCAATCATTATAGCATACAATACTTGTAAATTTTGAGGTAAGGTTTAGAGTCATCCGACACAAGGAAAAGGAACAAAAAACCGGGTTAGTAAACGACATATGTCGGATCTTTTTAGGACCGAGTCCCCGAGTCCATTTTCATGTTTACCATATACCATAACCTCTGCTCTTGACTGCCATTTCGGCGTTCGTCAGTCGAGTCACAAGATCACAACAAAATAGCATACATTACTTGAACTTTGAAACGAGGTCTCAAAATCATCCGACATATGAACAACACAGAAAAAACCGAGATAAAACACAAGCATATAGACAAAGGCAGTCCCCGAGTTTCTTTTCGGAGTGCCGGCATTTTATTCAAAGGAAAAACCGAGATACATACACTGCGCCCTTATGAGTAAAAGGGACGGAGTAGAGCTACATTCCAGGGTCTTTTGGTCTCCTCTCCGGATTTGTCCATCACATTTTTCCTCGGTGCCTGTGCATCTATAAGATAGTATGAATCATTGTGCAGAGCCTTGCTCACAATGAACGGTCCCTCCCATGGAGGTGACAACTTGTGTCGGCCTTTTGCGTTGCACTAGCCTCACACCAAATCTCCCTCTCGGAAACCCGAGGGCTGATCTTCCGGCTATGATAGCGTCGGAGATTTTGCTGATATATAGCTGACCGAGATAAGGTCAGTTCTCGTGCTTCTTCGAGCAAATCAACATCATTTTCCCGAGCTTCTTTTGCCTCGGTTTCAGTGTACAGCGCCACTCTTGGCGAGTCATATCCATGTCGGTTGGCAGACCGCTTCTGCCCATAGACCAGAAAAAATGGCGTATAGCCAGTTGATCGATTTGGTGTGGTCCTTAGACCCCACAGCACTGCTGGTATCTCCTCTATCCAACATCCCGGAGTTCGCAACAGTGGTTCAATCAACCGGCTTTGATACCGGCTAACACCAATGCATTTGCTCTTTCCACTTGCCCATTTGCCTCAGGGTGTGCCACCGAGGCTATGTCCAACCGAATTCTCTTATCCGCACAGAACCGAGCAAACTCTCCCACAGCAAAGTTTGTGCCATTATCCGAGATAATGCTATGGGGGTAACCATATCTCAAAATGATGTCCTTCAAAAAGGTCACCGCTGTGTGACCATCACACTTCCGGATTGGCTTTACCTCGATCCACTTGGTGAACTTGTCCACCATCACCAGCATATGAGTCATGTTACCTCGGGCTGGCCTGAATTCTCCCACCATATCCAAGCACCAAACTGCAAAGGGCCAAGTGATTGGAATTGTCTTGAGTGCCGAGGCTGGCAGGTGGATCTTTTTAGCAAACCTCTGACATCCCTCACACTTTCTGACGATATCTTCTGCCTGGTTCAAAGCACTGGGCCAATAAAACCCATGCCGGAATACCTTAGCCACCAAGGCTCTTGATGAAGCATGATGACCACATTCTCCTGATGAATTTCCAGGAGCATCTCTGCCCCCTGCGGCTCGACACAGCGCTGCAGTACCTCGGTCACACTTCTCTTGTATAACTCCTGGTTGATGATGGTGTAGGCCTTGGATCTTCTTTGCACTTGCCTAGCTTCAACTTCATTACTTGGCAAACTCCCATCCATCATAAATGCCATTATTGGTTGTGCCCACTCCGGCACAGGACGCACAGGAAAACCGATCATCCACCTCCATGAGATCAACCGACATTACTTCTTCCGAGATTGAGTAACCAGTCCCCGGGTTCTGCCAAGCAGTCCCCGGGTTCTCCCAAATGCATCCGACATCGACGTCCATGGGAACAGCACCAGACTCCGGTTTTGCCGGGATAAAAATTGACTCGGACTCCGGCGATGGTTTGATTGATGGCTTCCTCAGATGCTCCAAGGCTATGCCGGGTGGAATTGGATCCCGGGATGAACCTAGCTTGGACAGTACATCGGCGGCGTCATTTTCAGCCCGAGGTATATGCGTGAGCTCGCAACCTTCAAAGAACCCCGAGATCTTCTGGACATGAAACCGATACAACGCCATGTTGGCATCTAAAGCATCCCAATTTCCCGAGACTTGCTGCACCACCAAATCCGAGTCTCCGAAACATTCTATCCGGCGAATACCAATTTCTTTGGCCACATTTAGCCCATGAACAAGTGCCTCATACTCGGCCACATTGTTAGATGCCGCAAAATGAATCTGCAACACATATCTCAACTGATCATGCTTTGGCGAGGTAAGGACTACCCCGGCACCTAAACCAATTTTTGTCTTGATCCATCAAAGTGCATTCTCCAGTAATTGGGGTCAGGCCGTGGTGGCTCATATTGCATTTCAGCCCAATCCACCAGGAAATCCGGCAGTGCCTGAGATTTAATGGCATCTCTTCTTTCATAGTGAGGAGTGTAAGGGGACACCTCGATAGCCCACTTGGCTACTCGGCCAGTTGCATCTTTACACCCAATGATCTCCGAGATAGGAGCCTCACACACCACAGTGATTGAATGCTCTTGGAAGTAATGTTTCAACTTCTTAGCAGCCAGATAGACACCATATGTCATTTCTGGTAGTGCGGATAGTTCTGCTTGGATAACGAGATCACCTCGCTAGGTAATACACTGGCCTCTGCACAGTTTTGCCATCTTCTTCTCGCTCCACTACCAATACGACACTCACAACCCGGTTTGTGGCTGCAATGTAGAGCAACATCGGCTCTTTGGGTAATGGTGAAGCCAGTATCGGCGCAGTTGCCAACATCTTTTTTAACTCGGTGAACGCCGCATCTGCTTGCGGGGGCCACACGAAGTGGTTGTTTTCTTCATGAGTTGATACAAAGGCAATGCCTTTTCTCCCAACCTGCTAACAAACCGACTTAAAGATGCCAAACATCCAGTGAATTTCTGCACGTCTTTGAGACATGTCGGTAACCTCATGCTTTCAATAGCACGGATTTTTGTCGGGTTCACCTCGATACCTCGGCTTGACACGAGGAAACCGAGTAATTGCCTGCCGGCACACCGAAGGTACATTTGTCCGGGTTAAGTTTTATCCGGAATTTCCTCAGATTCTCAAATGTTTCTCGGAGATCATCAATCAGAGTATTTTCCTTAGACTTGATGACAATGTCATCGACATACACCTGCACATTTTTTCCTATTTGATCATGCAAGCATTTTTGCATACATCTCTGGTAAGTGGCACCAGCATTTCTCAAACCAAAGGTCATGACACGATAGCAATAAGCCCCATACGGGGTGATAAAAGCAGTTTTCATTTGATCAGCAGGGTTCAGTGGTATCTGGTGAAAACCAGAATACGCATCTACAAAGGATAACAGCTCACACCCGGCTGTGGAATCGATCACTTGATCTATCCGAGGCAGCGGGAATGGATCCTTAGGACATGCCTTGTTCAAGTTTGTGTAATCAATACACATACGCCACACAATGGCCACATTCGGGTCATCTTTTTTCTTTTCCACCAGGACCGGGTTAGACAACCAGTCCGGGTGCAGCACTTCCATGATGAACCCAGATGCAAGTAACCTGGCCAGTTCATCACCTATCACCTTTCTCCTCTCATCCGAGAGACGCGCATAGGTTGCTTCACCGGTTTCATATCCGGTCTGACGAACAAAGAGTGCTCAGCCAACTCCCTCGGAACACCTGGCAGGTCCTGATTTGACCATGCAAAGATATCCCGGTTCTCACGGAGGAAGTGACTGAGCTCGCCTTCCTATTTCTCAGTTAACCCGGTACCAATGATGACGTTGTGGTCCGGACATGCCGGGTCAACATTGATCTTCTTGGTCTCTTTGGGCACCTCGAAAGTTGCATTCTGCTCCGGGTTAGCCATACCCGGCATACCGAGTTGCGCTGACTGAGCCAATGCCACCACTTCATGGATCTTCTTCTTCTCCGCAGCGATGATCAGTGACTCGGCTAAGCACGATCCAGCCGAGGCACACTCCAGTGCACGCTTGTAATCACCCGAGATAGTGATGATGCCATTAGGACCCGGCATTTTCATCTTGAGGTAACCCACATGGGTGGATATCATGAACTTGGACAGTGCAGGCCTACCGAGTAAAGCATGGTATGGACTTTCGAGGTCCACTACCTCAAACTGGATGCTCTCAGTTCGGCAGT
Source organism: Poa pratensis (assembly GCA_947311845.1). Taxonomy (NCBI): domain Eukaryota; kingdom Viridiplantae; phylum Streptophyta; class Magnoliopsida; order Poales; family Poaceae; genus Poa; species Poa pratensis. The sequence goes on from CAMZMU010000064.1 coordinate 42,786,507, forward strand.
TGTCCTTGGTGCCAAACAACACATCAACCCAAATTTTGCCCATAGGTGCACATGAAACACCTGGCACTATGCCATGAAAGGTGTGAACTCGGTTGCAGCATGTTTGCCGAGATACCCATCTTCACCATGGTGTCTCGGTACATGATATTGATAGCACTCCCATTATCAATGAGAACTCGGGTGAACCGAATATTGAGTGTCGGTCCGAAGAATGTCGGATCCACTACCAATGCATAACCTCCCGGAGTTGGCATAACTCGGGGATGATCCCTTCTGCTCCAAGTGATCTCTTGCTCGGACCAGTGCAAATACTTCGGTATTGCCGGCATAACTGCGTTCACCTCCAGTGCACGCCGATGCAAGCTCTTCTTGTCAGTTGGCTCGGTCACAAATATCACATAGCTCTGATGAGCTTCTCTGTAATCTCCCTGGGGATACTCTCCCTGCCTGCTGGGACCAGTGTTGTTATTGTTCCCTCCGACATTCACCTGATTCACAGGCTTCGGATCTGCTTGCCTCGGAACTGGCGGAATCACCGGGATAGCATTTGCTCCGGTAAGCGGCAAGTTTTGCCTCGGCGGGATTCTCTGAGGTGCCCCCACTTGATTTCCTCCGGCTCTGGCTCCTTCTCCCCTTGTGCGCTGATACCAGCTGCACTGCCGAGTTGTATGATTTGCAGGCCTGCGGATGTCTTGGGTGTGGAAACTGCATGGCCCATCCAACATAGCCTCATAAGTTAATGACGGCTTCTGGTCACCCCATGGCCTCTTCCCTCTTGATTCTGGCCCCATGCTGGGCCATTGAACTTCGGACGCTGGCTATTACCGGCATCTGGCTGGTCTTGGTTTACAGCTGCAACCTGGTTCGAGCCATACCGGTAATCCGGTCTCTCCTCTTGTTACCGAAGTCCTGGCGATCGTTCTGCCTGACTGGCCCGGGTCTGTTGTTCACCGGGTATCTTCTACTCGGCTCTCCCGAGTTCAGCAAAGGTTGCATCGGATCACCCAGTGCATAGCTATCCGCAATCCGGATTGTCTCGGCCAGAGTGGCCGGCATTTCCCTCTGCAACTTCTGCCAGAGCATGGAGCCATGTCGGCACCCCTGGGCAAACCAAGATATGGCCTGTGCCTCTACAACTCCTTCACAGGAATTGCGAATAGTACTCCACCGGGTTAAGTAATCCCGGTCAGTTTCATTATCCCTCTGCTTGCACATCGCAAGCTGTGAGGACGGTTTGGTCTCTTGTATGTGCTGGAGAAGTTGCTAACAAATGCTTCTTCAAAGTCCAGCCAGCAATCAACACTGCCCTCTCGCAGGTTGTTCAGCCAAATCCGGGCTGGCCCCTCCAACATCTGCGGGATATACCTCACCGCCCATCTGCGGTTACCTCCCACACATAATCTGTCAGCCAGTCCTCCGGCTTGGTGCTGCCGTCATATGTTTTTGCACCTCGGTTTAGCTGAAAGTGCCGCACCGGTGGTTCCCTCATGATCCGAGGTCCAAAACATGCCGGACCAGGTGGACCTTGCTCTTCCAGCATCTCGGACATATAAATCTGTCCAACTTGTAGCGTGCATCATTTGGTGACAACTGGCGAGTCCCAACCGAGATCCCAGTGCACCTTCATATCTCGGATACCCGGCTTTCTCCATAGCCGAGTAACCATCATCATAGCGGTTAGCCACCTGCTCAACAACTTGCGGCTGCTGGACATGCCCGACATTTTGCTGCTGTGCTGGGCGAGATTTTGTGTCGGATACCGAGGTGGATAACCTCGGCCAGCCGAGTTAACTACCCCGGCACCTGGACCGCCCTGACCGGGATTGCTTCTACCCCGGCCGGCACTACCTCGCCCAACTACTGTTTTCCGGCACACGCCGGGTCATACACCTGCATCTGTTTGCTCTTACCGGAGTTTACACTCCGGTCACGATCTACACCGACATGCGGTGAAGAAGCTTGCCCCTTAGATCCACTAGCTCCCCTAGCCGAGTGAACAACATCGACCACCTGCAACTGTGTTGGCCTGCGATAGGCCTCATTCTGCCGGGTAGCCACAGCTACCAGTCATTAACTCGGTCTTGCTGCCTGCGGAGAGCTTCTCCGGATAAGCCAGACAACTCGGCTCTTGCTGCCTCGGCAGCTCTAAGAGTCTTAGCAGGGGAACTATACTTCGGTTTTTCGACCGATAAGGCTAGGAGTTTTGCTGGAGCTAGATCTACCATCTCTAGCCAACTCGGCATTGAGGTTTTTACCTCTCTTGCGCACATCCTCTACTCGACTAGGGCGAGCAGCTACCGGGGTAAAACCATGTGCTAGGTTATACTCACGGACAGTTATCCCAAATCTCTTCTACCTCGGCCATCTCCAGAGCCTCCTGAAGCAAGCTCTGACGCCGTGCCTCCAACTCTGCCTCTGACTGGGCAGCATCTGTACCGGCAACTACCGGCACATTTAACTTCTCTATGATCTCCTCGAGGTGAGCTGGCTTAACCGGCACATGGGATGTACCGGCTGGCCGGGGAGGTTCTCCCTCCTCTCCAGCGGCACTTTCGCCGATCTAACCTTTGGTGCGGGATTACCGGCATCTCTTTTGCCGGGGTCTCCTTTACCGGCATCGGCCGCAGTGCCGGTCATCATGACCTCTGCGCAGCTCCCGGGCGAGCGCTACGCCGGCCGCGAGCCGCACAGATGCAGGAGGATCCTCCGCCACAAGCACCTGCTCGGGGTACTTGCAGACAACCTCGGTGGCGACGTAGGTCACGAAGGTGCCGAAGCTGATGAGGCAGCCGTTCGTCGGGAACGGCCTGCTGCCGAAGCATCCCGCGTTGTCGCTGATGAAGTTCAGCGCGCCGAGCTTGCAGACGAGCCCGCAAACGACGCGCTCGCCGGAGTTGATGATGGAGCCCGTCCGGAATGTCACACCAGCCAGCGCCGCTGCTGCCCCACGGTGGGCGCCAACTGTCGTGGTGGTATCACGGCAGATGCCATAGGATGGCTAAAGTGTGGGGCCGATGGACGCTGGTGGAATCCGGGAGAGGGCTAGCGCGCTAAGAAGCACACACGAAGAACACCACAGCACACCAAGATCTACCCAGGTTCAGGGCCCTCGTGAGGAGGTAAAACCCCTACTCCTGCCTGTCTCTCTGTATATATCTCGGTATCACAAATACAAGCTTGCTCCTTGAGCTGTATCACACGACAATGGGGAAGAACACAAGGTAGAAGATGAAGCTACGTGGAGAAGTGTCTCTCAGGGCATGTCCCTCACGCAGGAGGGGGTGAGGGCATATATAGGCTAAACCGGGTTACCGGAATACCCCTCCACTTGCAACGGTCACCTCTCCGTACCGGCACTGCAGACACGCACGCCTGCACGTCATGATTGTCTCTGCATAGTGGACAGGACGTGGCTTGCCCATGTCCTGTCCCAGTCTCTGCTCCAAAGTACGCCCAGGTCAGCGACAAGACAGGGCCTGCCCATGCCCTGCCTCGCAGTCTGTTCCCGGATAACCCGGAGTCAGCGGTGGAATGATGGCCTGCCATCTCGGTCTCCTGCACGCCCCCGTGTCAGGCGCTTCTGTGTCAGGCGCTCCCGTGCCAGACGGGAGGTGACAGGAGCATTGACTCTTGTCCGACATATGGATAACCCGACATGGATATGCCGGATCCTCCTTCCTCAAATATCCTTCCCTGCACATAAGAAAACACACAAGTTACCGACATACATATGTCGGTTATGTTATCTCGGTTCCTTATCTCGGATCCCTTGTCTCGGTCGACACATGCCGCTGTCACCAGCATGATATCTCGGTTCCTTCGGATGGGGGTATCTCGGTACGACTATGTCGGTTTGCGCCTGCATCCCACTCTGAAGCCTAGGTAAGCCGGTATCACTGTAACTTGGCCCACACTTGGGCATAGCTTTTACCTCATCATGACCCTACCCGGGGGTAGCCCCCCGACAATCACGGAGATGATGATGGAGATGGTGCTGGTCTTGGTGATGGTGATGATGTAAAGGCCTCCTCCCACGCCAAGGAGGAGAGGTGATGACGATGACGATGATTTCCCCCTTCTCCGGAGCTTCGGAGCAGCAGGATCTGATCCCCCTCAGAGGGAATCAGGAGTTTCGCCGCCGCCGAGGCCTCGGATGGACTTGGAAAAATTAGGGCGTCACTTTTCGGGGAGGACGAAGGCGTCGATAAAAAGCCCCAGGCGAGGAGGTGCCCGAGGCCCCACTTAGTGGGTCCCACGCGGCCAGGTACTTGGGCCGCGTGGGCCCACCCCTTTTGGGCCTCGTGACTCTCCTCTCTTCGGTCTTCTTCCCTCTGCCTTTCTCTCGACGAAAAACCAGTTGTGTATTTTCCCTTTTATTATTTGAGTCCCTGTAGCTCCTGAAACATTAAAAACAAGAAAAAGTAGGTTTTCTGCCTCCCAGAAATTAAATACCAAAAATAGGGACTTTGTATGAAAGTCCCATAAATCATCTAAAACATGTAAAAACAATGATATAACAATGCAAATAACATTCTAATATGATACTAAAAGTTGTATAAATGATGATATAAAATGCACGTATCAGTCATCTCTAGTGAAACTATATTTTAATTCTTTCACATCATATGTGCTTTACTTGGAGCGTCTGTGTGCTTTTATTTTCAGTATTTTATTTTTCTTATGGTCAACTTGATTGGACCCTAGCATTCTTGATTGGGAGAGAGACACGCTCCGCTTTTTCATATGAATACTCCTATTCTTCACTTATACTTGTTGAGTATTCTTATCTAGCTATTGCTATGCTTTTAACTCCTATTTTGCATGCATCTCTTATTCAGAGCTATTAGTTTTTTAAAGAAAGTACTCTCTTGCTTCACTTATAATTGTTTGGAGAGTTTATGTTGAAATAAATTGATTGATGTTTGGTTGGAACAGAAAATATTGCATGTGGTAGATGGTATAATGGAAAAAAGCTTACATATTCTTGTAGATCACTGTATTGGATAATTTGATACTTGTCAATTGTTTTGAGTTATCAAGTAGTTCATGTTTAAGCTTTTGTATCATGTAGTTAAAACCTATTAATGAAGAACTACCGTAAAGCTCGTTGAAATTTGGTTTGCATGATTAGTATCTCTAAGGTCTAGATATTTTCTAGTAAAAGGGTTTGGTTAACAAGGAAGATAGTGTAGAGTCTTATAATGCTTGCAATATGTTTTCATATGAGTCTTGCTGTGTCGGTTGATATCCTGTGTTTGCTTCAAATAACCTTGCTAGCCTAAACTCTGTACTGAGAGAGAATGCTTCTCGTGCATCCAAAACCTTGAGCCAAAGTCCATGCCATCTGTGTCCACCATAACTACCTATATGTGGTATTTCCTTGCCATTCCAAGAAATTTTTTCATGTGCTACCTTTAAACTAATCAAACTTTATTACTCCTATTTTGTGTCAATGTTTACCAAGCTCATGAGGACGGGGTGGATGTCAACTGTCAAACAGACTTTACCACCGGACTAGCGGCATATACATCCGCTTATCCATTAATTTTGCAAAAAGAGCCGACAAATGGGGTGCCCAGTCCCAATTAATAACAACTTTAACCGCTTAATTCTCTTCACATTTTTGCCCTGATTTATCAGTCAAGCAATGACAAACAGTGAAATATCTACATGTGCAAACAAAAGAGAAAGAGGGATGATCTGCCTTGCTGGTAGAAATAACGTCCTTCATGGGAGCCGCTCTTAAAAGTCTGGTTGGCAGGGGTCATATTGTACTTTCCATTTTCTGATTCGTTGACAATTAACAAACACCTCCCAAAACTTATTTTTACTCTCTTTATGATTTCAAAAACTTAAAAATCTCTAGCACATGATTTAATCCCTGCTTCTCTCTGCGAAGGGACTTTCTTTTACTTTTATGTTGAGTCAGTTTACCTACTTCTTTCTATCTTAAAAGCAAACATTAGTGTTAACTTTGGTGCAACAATTTTTATATGCTTGTATATTGCACTTATTATATTGCTTTGTGTTGACAAATATCCATGAGATATATATGTTGAAAGTTGAAAACAATTGCTGAAGCTTAAATCTTCCTTTGTGTTGGTTAAATACCTTTTACTCAGAATCTATTGCTTTATGAGTTAACTCTTATGAAAAACTCTTTGATGCTTGTCTCGAAAATACTATTCATGAAATGTTTTTGCTTATATGATTCAGTTGTTTGCTCATTATCTACTTGCTTGCAAACTATAGACCATTGACCTGGATCACTTCATTCATAACATGTGCTTTACAATATTATTTGATCAAGATTATGATTGTAGCATGTCACCTCAGAAATTATTTTGTTTTTATCGTTTTACCTACTCGAGGACGAGTAGAACTAAGCTTGGGGATGCTTGATAGTCTCAAACGTATCTATAATTTCTGATGTTCCATGTTGATATTATACCAATTGTTACATGTTTTATATACACTTCATTGCATTTTTATGCATTTTCTGGGACTAACCTATTAACAAGATGCCACAGTGTCAGTTCCTGTTTTCTGCTGTTTTTGTATTCCAGAAAAGCTAGTCTAGAAATATTCTCGGAATTGGACGAAACTTGGACAGAACTTCCTATTTTTCCAACACGAACACGGAGTCCAGAGGAGAGACGGAGGGGAGCCACGTGGCACCCACACCATGGGGCCGCGCGGCCCCCCTGCCGCGCCGTGGGGTGGTGTGGGGCCCTCGTGGCTCTGCAGCCGCCGCCCTTTCGCCTATTTATTCCTCCCGACGCGAAAACCCTAAATACCCGAGCCATTATCCACGAAAAGTTCCAGAGACGCTGACGCCGTCAACCCTAGCTCGGGAGGGTTCAGAAGCTCTTCCCGGCACCCTGCCGGAGAGGGGAATCATCACCGGAGGGCTCTACATCACCATGCCTGCCTCCGGAGTGATGCGTGAGTAGTTCATCCTTGGACTACGGGTCCATGGCAGTAGCTAGATGGTTGTCTCTCCACTTTATGCTATCATGTTTAGATCTTGTGAGCTGCCTATCATGATCAAGATCATCTTATTGTAATGCTACATGTTGTGTTTGCTGGGATCCGATGAATATTGAATACTATGTCAAGTTGATTATCAATCTATCTTATATGTTATTTATGATCTTGTATGCTTTCCGTTACTAGTAGATGCTTTGGCCAAGTAGATGCTTGTAACTCCAAGAGTGAGTATTTATGCTAGATAGTGGGTTCATGCCTCCGGTAATCTGAGAGAGTGACATCAACTTCTAAGATTGTGGATGTGCTGTTGCCACTAGGGATAAAATAACCGATGCTTAGCTTAAGGGTGCGCCGTTAGGTCTAATGCATTTGTTTACATTACGCACATTACTTAATGCAATTATTCGTTGCTTGCAACTTAATACCAACGGGGAACTCGGTATGACAACCTGGCGGTGGATTATTAGTCATAGACGCTGTTGGATAACGGTCTATGTATTTTGTCGTAATGCCCACATGAATATCATAGTAATCATCATGTCATATATATGCATTGTCATGCGTTCAATATTTTGTCAATTGCCCAGCTGTAATTTGTTCACCCAGCATGTTAGTTATCTTTTATGGAGAGACACCACTAGTGAACTGTGGACCCCGGTCCATTCTTTTACACTGATAATACAACCAACTGCAAACATTGTTTCTTTTCATTCTCTGCAATTTACTACTGTTTTTCACACCATATATTTAATCCTTTATTTTCAGCAAGCCGTGAGATTGACAACCTCACTGTTTCGTTTGGACAAAGTAGTTTGATTGTGTTGTGTGCAGATTCCACGTCGGCGCCGGATTCCCTGGTGTTGCGCCGTGCCATATTCCACCACCGACAACCTTCAGAAGTGATTTCTTGTCCCTACTGGTTCTATTAAATCTTGGTTTCATACTGAGCAAAACTGCTGCTACACTGCTTCATACCTTCCTCTTGGGGTCTCCCAACGAACGTGTGATCCACGCAATCAGTGCTCCTCTTCTCCGGGGACGGCGAAGGATTTGGGTGCTTGATAACTGCGGTGAGGATGATATGTAGCATTATAACCGCTTGTATCATCCTAGTTTTATGTTACTTGTGTGCGTATCAAATATGTATTCTAACTATTATTATAATTACAATGCCTACGGTGTACATCGTAAAAAAAAAGAGTTCTGGCCCATGCCCTGTAATCTTCCTCTCGCCGCGCACCGTTTAGATTGGAAAAGGTTCAAAACAAACCATAAAATTAAACTTATCAAAGCTAAATTAAACTCTGAATTTTCAATTTTGGAAATTAACACTCTGAGCTATCAAATCCTGTTCTATTTTCAACCTAGATCTCTTTGGCGCATGAAAAAAAAAATTCCTAAATTGAATGATTCGTTGCACTCACGGACAAAGAAGACCCAACTGTAATATACATTCCATCTCCGATCCTTCTAATCCCGAGTCAACAAAGCACCTATCACCCCCGAGCACCATTGGCGGCGCATGCCCCCGTCCAGAGCAGCAGCAGCCACGGCGATGGCCCCTTTATCGAGCTACTTGCCGCCCTTGGTTCCCGCTGTCCGTCGCCGCTACTTGCCCCTGTTTCTCGTTGTCACTGTTCCCCGTTTTGAGCTGCCACACCGTCAATGTCTTTTCTGTCCCTCACTCCCTTGTCCCCCTGCAAAAAATTGTGAATCGGCAGAGGTGCACACATGAGAACCATGAGAGCAAGCACACGTTCTTCTGAAGCTTCTGGAGGCGCTCGACAGCAGAGACCGCCGCAGCTGGCAATGCCGTCCGAGCATGTCGTTCCCAGTGCCGCCTCTTTCCTCTCTTTCTTACACCAGCACCGCCATATCACGCCTGGCCACTTCATATTCCCTTGCGCGGTTTTCAGCAAGCCACGCGGAACTCTGCACAGGCTGCTCCATTCCGGCGTGTGATGCTACTCCTAGAGCTGGCCGTCCTCGACCAAGACACGCGCAAGTAGGGCGGCGGGCCTGGCTAGCATTGTCGTGGGCAGCAGTCGGCGATGACTAGCAGGGCTGAGGCACAAGCGGTCGCAATTGCAACGTCTGCGGTGTGCTGAATGTGAGAGATCTAGGAAGGGGGTAGATATGACATGCGGGTCCAAATCGTTAGCAAGAGAAAGTAAGAGTAGCATGTTATCTCGATCGAGATTGTATTATTCCCGGTGTGTGAAACAGATTTAGGGCCCGAAATATGATTGACAAGTTTATAGTGCTAATTTCAGGATAAAAAAAAGTTCAGGATTCGATTATCTTTCGTCTACAACTGCGGCCGTTCGGATTTAAAGTTTTAAACACTGAACTCGAGGCTCTGGCGCTCTGCAACCCACTCTGACCACGCGCCCCCAGCTTCTCGGGTCGCCCGTTTCCTTCTCTCCGGCGACGAAAAATCCTGGGAGATCACAGCTGGCCCAATCACCCCTCCGCATTCCTCCCCCTATCCTCCTCCCGGCGCTCCCGCCTTGGCCCACCCACCCCTTATCCTAATCCCGGCCACCATCGGCCAAACCCATCTCTCTCTTGTCTAGTGTTCACCACGCTACCCAAGTTGTTCCGAAGCTCATCGCTTCCAAGAGAGAGACCAACGTAACGGCTCGGCCATGGAGGACCTCCTGCTGCGCCACGCCAGCCACGGCCGGCTCTCGAGGCCAGCGGCGCCCCGCCGCCTCCACGTCGCTGCCGTCGCCCTAAGGTCCAGGCCGAGCAGCAGCCTCGCCGTCCCGGGGTTCCCGCCCGCGACGGCGCCGGCACCGGCGCCTGCGCTGGAGCACGTGCTACCATCACCTCCCGTGGCCGCGGACGCCGCGGCCGTCCTGCTGGAGTTGGGCGTGCCACAGGAGGATCTCCGGCGCGCGGCCGGGATGTGCCCGGAGCTCATGTCCGTGCCCGTCGAGACCATCACCGCCGCGCTGCGGTTCCTGACGGACGAGGCCGGGGTGCCCGCCGAGGAGCTGCCGCGCGTGCTGCGGCGGCGCCCGCGCCTGCTCGTCTCCCCCGTCGCCGCGCGGCTCCGGCCGACGCTCTACTTCCTCCGGCGCTCGGCGTGCCCGACCTCCACCGCCGCGCCGACCTGCTCTCCTTCTCCGTCGAGGACAAGCTGCTCCCGCGGATCGAGTTCCTCGAGTCGCTCGGCCTCCCCTCCCGCGCCGCGCGCTCCATGGCGCGCCGCTTCCCGGCGCTCTTCTACTACAGCATCGACGCCAACATGCGGCCTAAGGCGGAGTACCTCCTGGGCGTCATGGGCCGGGACGCCGACGAGCTCTTCGAATTCCCGGAGTTCTTCTCGTACGCGCTCGACACGCGCATCGCCGCGCGCCACGAGGCCTGCGCCGCGCGCGGTGTCAGGATGCCGCTGCCGGCCATGCTCCGGCCCGGGGACCACAAGTTCGACGCCTGCCTCGCAGGCTGCGTCGGGTCCACGCCGCCACGCCGGCGCTCGCCCCTCTGGCACGCCTACTGGGTGGACGGCGATGGCGCCGGGGTAGGCGAGGTGGTGGAGAAGGCAAGGCGTGACGACGCGAGCGCGGCATCATACCGCCATGTGCATTAGTAGTTCGAGTAGTGGATGATCTTGGCTGTGTAAGCTGTGCATAAACTACATGTGATCTGTAAGTATGATACCGTCCGGTTGGACTCTTGTTAATCAATCAATCACCAAGGGAAGGTCTTATAGTTCGTACTTGTACATCTAGGTTGTAGTAGTGCATTCTGTTCGATCAGCATTAGCTTTAGTACACTATAAAATTAAATCTAAATGAATTCTCGAAAAGAAAGTACCCCAATCCAAGGGTTTCATCTGGGGAAACTTTGCTCCTTTGAAAAGACCATGATCTCCACCTGGCTACTTGTCCAGTCAAGTGTTGCTAGTTCACAAGTCTCGGCCTTACTATTTTTTTTCTAATAAATGGGTATCCGGCCTCTGCATCGTGATGATGCACACATCCGTTTTATATTAAAAAGGATGAAGTGTCAAAGTATGCAAATCAAGTTATTACAATCATGGGTCGGCCAAAGTGACAACGTGAACCAGCCAACAAAAAAGCACGCAGCGACTAAGACTACACATTTTGAAGCCTTCTAGTGTGCCGCCACCCCCTGGTTGAAAATAGCTCGTAGGACCGCCATTAACCGGGAGCATCATAATGCATGAGGGAACGTTGGTCCTATGGCAAAAGGAAGGACCACATATGAATCCCGTAGACCGCTCGGTGAACAACCTGCAAAAAATGAGCATCTCTAGTTTTCTTAAAGACCACATCGTTACGACAATTCCAAATTGCCCAAAGAAAAGTACAAGTTCCAATACGAATTCACGCTTTAGTTGTTTTATCTACCCATCTAACCAATGCCCAAACATATTAGCTACACTAGTTGGTGAGGAAATGCTGAAAGTAAAGCGAATCAATCTCCAAATATCCCTAGTAAACGGACAGGAAACAAATAAGTGCTCAACCGGTTCATCTGATTGACAAAAAACACATTTTTTACACCCTGCCCAATTTCTTTTTATAACATTATCTTTAGTAAGCAGAACTTTCCGATGAAGAAACCACATAAAGATTTTGATTTTCAAAGGAACTTTCAACTTCCAAAGACATTTGCGCAAAAAAGGGGTACATGCATTAAGTCCAAGTACATGGAGCTTACTGTGAACTTCTTGGCTGTAGTCAATTTCCATTGAAAAAGATCATCCTCTCCGGATAATGTTGCACTCATAAGTCTCTCTACCATTTTAAGCCATGAAGTCCTCTTATCACCGGTCAAAGTCCTCCGAAATTCAATATTTAGAGGATTGTGGGCCAGCACTTGTGCTACAGTAACATTTTTACGGCGCACAATGTTAAACAACGAAGGAATCCAGAGCAAGAGCAAGAATCGAACCAACATTTCGAACTGAGTTAACAATGAAAAAAATAAGGTGTTTACCTTATGCTCTATCTGCAGCTGACGGTGTCCCACATCATCTTTGAGAGTGTGCTCACGCGTCGATTCTAGGCGGCAATTAGTGGTCGTTTCCTCCAATGACGCTGATGTCGTCCTACATTCTTGTTGAAAGGAAAGAGATGATCATCTACATGGGTGAAAAGATTTCTACAAAGTTTCAACCTATGCGGATAAATAAAGTGAGCCTAACACTTAAGTGAAACAAGCTACATGATGCAATAAGGTACTTCAAACATGAAGGTTATCACAAATGTAGAAACACTAATTATTTCTACATTTGTAATGAAAGAGTTCAGATAAAAATAACTGAGGCACAGACAGACGAATTGTAAACTGGTGTTCTATTACTTGGGAGCTAACTACGTCTCTAGTGGAGATGTAGAATACCACGCTGGTGCAAAACCTTTTCTTCTCTTAAGCTAGTGTTTTGTTTTTATTTTTCTGGTTGATTCATGCTTGTTTGACTCCTCCAGCTTCCCCTCCTTTGTTCACCCATGTAAACTGCTGCTCTATGTCTTAATTATATAAAATAACCTACGGTAGCACGGTCTAAAAAAAATACCACGACGGATACCTGAACGACACGAAGGCTTGTGTATCTTCTCCTTTAGCCTCCCCGACGAAATTAGGAGCTCAAACACGGTGGTAGAATTTTCTGACCAAATTCCACAACACTGGAGCCTCCGTGCAACCCTAGCCGCGGGAGAATTGCGGTTTGGCTTGGTGGAAATATGTGGTGAGATCTCCTCTTTCTTTACCCAAAAGAATTTCAGCTTGGTCAAGAGAAATGGGAGATCTCCTACTTTTGAAGTTTCAACAACGGAGATGAGAGAGACTATGAGAAACAAAGGATATTTAGTTTAAGGTAACTGTGTTAGGGTAGAAGATGTGGGATTATAAATGGAAGCCCATATTTCTTCCCGTTATGCATGTTTTCACAACATCTGGAGTGGACCTTGCAGTTTCGGACTTTGGACCAGACAACTCGGATCATTCGGACTTGTCTCCTAGCTGATCCAGTAGCTACTGGAACCGGCGCGGATTGGACTCGTATTTAGGTCGAAAGTCATCTTCGGACGTCCGGAGTTAAACACGAATCTCTGGATTCTAGTCTGGACGAAGGAAAACAACTCACAATGGATAAAAAGTTGCAGCCCTTTTGTCTCTCTGTTTTGTGGAGACATGAGATGAGTATATGAGGTGTTTTAGACCGATTATCCGCATCAAGTTCATTCAAGTGACCACTCTTAATACTGTGGCATACCTATGACTCCAGAAAAGATAAAACATGATGATAACTTGTCGCAACTCTAGCACTTGTTGGTTTCATTAGTCCCCTAATATTAGTGACATCTCCACGAAAAAGTGTTAAGAACAATCTCCCCATTTTTGGTGGAAGACGACAAATTGAGTAGAGTTCTCAAAAATAGATAAAAAATATATGCCATGTGGGAGGTTTCTAAAAATATAAAGCAAGTATCACCCTATGTCCAAATTGGTAAGATGTAATAGAAACTGAAGACAGTATGCACACAACAATAGAGAAAAGACCCCCCTCGCCCTATATCTTTAGAGACATGAACAAGGTGGAAAGATAAGAACATGTAATAGAAACAACATCTTTACAATCATAACTAGTGCGAGAAAAAAGAATATGAGTATAATTTAGAATGTTCTCACCAGTAAGATGTGTGTGCATGCCATGTTATATGATATGCGAGGAATAAACATGATAAGGGCAATAAATACTATACATGGATAGAGCAAGGATACAACATGAAGCATACTCAAACATCCATGGATAAGAAAACAAGGTTCAAACATGTCCCACATACACCAACTAAGCATAAAAGGTAAAAAGATAACAAATAAGAGGTTCACATAAGCCATAAATGCAAGAAAGGCCCAAGGCATGTGAAAGCAAAGCAACACCCAAAAAGCCAAACAACCTAGTAGAAATTCTCCCCATTTGGCATCGAAATACGAAAAATAGGTAAATGAGTATGCGATACTAGTGAATATCCATCACTCATAGTCTAGATAGCCTCATCATCATCACTCTCGAGCTTTTCGGTGCCTTCCTCTTCATTATTAATCACAAGTTCACGATCTTAAGCATAGGGAGAAGGCACACCACTAAAGAAAATATAGCAGCATATTTGATATTGGGCATGGGATAATCCTCAAAAACACTAGGAGCCAACTCGGGACCATCCTCATCATGAAGAACACCACGGTTTCTCTTCTCTTGGTTTACATTGCGAGGTGATGAGCATTAGTTACGATGGAATAGTGCGAGCGCAATAATCAGACTTCGTGTTTACAATACAACTAGGCAACTGAGCGCGGCAATGCCGCGCGTGTGTGGGCAAAATTTGAATTTGGAAATTTGGGTTTATTTTTTTTAGTATTTGGAAACTAACAAAGTTGGAAAAAAGTTTATGTCTAAAAGGTTATCTAGTTTTTTTGAAATTGGTTGAATTGGTAAGTTATTTGGATTTGAATCTTTTTAACATCTATGAAATGGCTAGGTTTGGAAGGCATTTAAATTTGTAAAATATGCAAATTTGTATGTCGCGAATGCATGGTATAATTCAAGTTTGGTAGTGTACGTATTAAAAAAACGTTTAGGTTTGAAAATTATTGCAAATGCCGCGCGTGCGTGGAAAGGAGTGGAAATGCATGTTTATTCGTTCGGATTTCGTTTGAATTTTGTAGCTGAACATATTTTTAAATTTCAAACCCATGTAGTTTGGGCAAGTGCATTTGATTTTTTCGCAATTACCTATTTAAAAAGTTCGAATATGTTCGTTTTGTGCTGTAAATAGTTGGTTTTTTTTTTGCGGGCTGTTTGAGTATGTTTATATGTTTCATTAATTTTTTTAAAAAAGTTTGTAATGACTGAAAACGCATACTTATTCACTTGAATTGTATGTCCATAGATTTTTTTAAAAATTCAAAACCATGTAATTTGGGTAAGAGAATTTTTTTTGGGTATTGTTTTTTGAGTGCAACTTTTGCGTAGGAAAGTTTGAAAATCTTCATAAGTTTGCAATTTTGTAAATTGTAAATTAGAAGATTTTTTTTTTGAATTTCAACATGTTCCCCTGTAATTGCGAAATATCTGATGGCTGGGACCCACATGTCAGCCTGTAATAAACAATAAAGAAACTGAAATTCGCCCGTGGTGACGTCACCGTATGACGTCACACGACGGCGGCGGCCGCGGCCGCGCGCAGAGCTCGCGCTCGCGCGGTGGAGCACGCGCGCGGGGCTGGGAGCGCGCGGATCTGCTCGTGGGCGTCGCGGCGAGGCGAATGGGCGGTGCGGCGCGTCATTTGGTCGCCGGAGCGGCCGCCGGCGACCACGGACGCGGCGGAGGAAACCGCGGCACGACGGCGGTGTTTCCCGCGCGGCCGCGGCGCCCCGGGACGCGATCCGCGTCGAAGAGGTGGAGGGCGCGCCGGCGGACCTCGCCGTGGCCTCCGATGCGTCCGGGGAGCGGCGTAGCGGCGGCGATGCGCGCCGGCGCTGACGGCGACCCGCGGCGTCGCAGGAGAGAGAGAGAGAGAGGAAGAGGAGGGAGGGCGAGTTCTGTGGTTACTTTTGCAAAAAAGTCCCTGGCTTTTCCGGAAATTGCGATCAGGTCCTTTGCGGGCGTTTTTCTGCAAAACTGTTGCGCCAAAGATCGTGCGCCGCACGATTTCTGAAGTGATCCAGACCGTCCGATGATGCGATCGAACGGCCTGCGTTTAGTGGATGACGTGGATAGCGGGACGAGGAGCGATTCTGACGAACTTTTATATATAGGGGTATGTATGCATATTTTTCAACGTGGAATGAATCTGAATTTTGAGATTTGGTGTCAGTCGTGTGTTCGGTCATCAGTATAATTTAAACACGGAATAAAAATTTCCCATGGCTTTTAGGAAAAAATAGCACAGGCTACCGAGGGTCCCAAAACCCAAAGACGGGGAGCACCACGGCGGGACGATTCACGTCGTGAGCCGAGAACTCGTCCAAGTTCAGCGCACCAACACCGATTCCTGTAAATTCATCCATGAAGAAGCAAATAACCCATGCTAAATCCGTTGAATCGAGTGACAAATGGACGTCGTGCTTCCCTCCCCATCCAGCGGCTCCGTGAGGCTTGAAAAACGTGGCCAGTCGCCACCACCGCACAACAACTACTCCTCCTGAACGAAACAACAAAAAGAACTCTGTCCTATCCTCTCCTCTCCTCTGCTCTCGATCTTCCCCTCCCCGCCTGCTTCTTGTCGCCTGTGCTCGCCGCTGCCGCCGCCGCGCGCGCGATCGATGGCGTCGGGGGACAACAAGCCGAGGAGCGAGGAGGAGTGGCGCGCCGTCCTCTCCCCCGAACAGTTCCGCGTCCTCCGCCAAAAGGGCACCGAGTCAGTAAACTACCATCATCCCTCGCTCTCCCTTCTATTAAGTTGTTTTCTTGCCTTCGTTTACACCATGTCTATGTTTTGTATCAAAGTTGCGACGAAAAACGCCATGTCTAGGTGCAGAGTCGTGTTGTGAATTAGTCCGTGCCTGCCGTGCGTGATGTTCTTGGTTATCCCTTTCCTTTTTCTTTGAGTAGTGGGGATGCTCGTGCCATCCTTTTTCTTACAGCAAATTACCTCTTATTATCTTTCAAGCACGGTTACATCATTTGGTTAAAAGAGGTAGAATGCTTGTGGTATGCGGTGCCTGAGGTAGTGAGGTTCCCGATCGTCTGACTTAGCTGCTGCTGCCATGACCACTGATTGGTAGGAGGATTATTGGACTTTCACACCCGTCCTGGAGTCACCCACGACCGATTCTGCCGTTAACTTTGCGTGCCAATGCCCGTTCCTCTGTTCTTCTTTGTGGATCATGCCAATTCTAATTGAACAATTGGGTCCTAAAAAAGTTATGTTTAATTATCGTAAGCCATGCTGTGTTCAGTTGACTTCTGATAAGAAGGAATATAGAATGTAGAGTAAGAAAAGGGTGTTGTGCAAACTTGCTATCTAAATTTACATTTTGTTTTTAACTTGACATCATGCCAATCCTAATTGAAATATCGAATCCTCATTTAGCACTATTCTGACAAGTTGAGTTTTACTATTGTAAGCCAACCTGTCTTGGTTGGCAACTGGCAGTAAGGAATTTTATATTATGGGCGGATACCAACAAGGATGTATAGTGCCAAATTCTTTATATCATCCACAAGTTGCATCTAAATCTAGAATTTTGTATTACTGGCAGTAAACATTTTTTTCATTATGTACTCTGTTAAAAAGCTATGAGATGTATGGATTTCTTTTTTGGAGCAAATGAGTTATATGGAATTAAAGGACTTGAACTGGATAGTAAAATCTAATTAGACCAAATGGTCACTTCAAGAAAGCAAATTGTTATGTTTCTATCCCTATAAGGGCATGTACAATGCAAGGTGCTTAATGAGATGCTTAGAAATTTTTTTGGTTTATTTTTGTAAGCACTTCTCTAAGCACCTTGCATTGTAGATGGCCTAATATGTCAGTTGTGTAGCTATAGTCTAGGCCATAGGTTTTCTTTGCTTCCCTTTTACTGATGCTCGGGATATACTCTTCACGACTCGGTTATATACCATGTCAAGCATGTGACACCAGAAAAATATGGCTGCCTGCTCATGGAACTTTAGTTGGGTAGGAAGTTACGACTCCGGTTGGAACACTAGATTTTTTTTCCTGTTCCTTTGGGAAACGAACTGATTCATGTGAAGTTCATGCATTACATATTGGTGCTAAAAACGTTTAAACTGCTTTCAGCGTTCCTCTCAAAGCTGTTTTGAGTTTTGACTTGGACTTGTAATTCTCAATTCCATGTGTGTGTACCTTAATGCGCTATCAAAGCACCGCAGCAGCACTGTAGGACGCACAATGTTCATGTCAGTCCTATTGGAGCATTATTGTTGGGAAGTGGAAGTAAGGACAATAGTTTTCGTTGTTTGATGGGTTTACTTATGTGTTTCATGACTTCATGTATTAGAGATAAGATTCCTTGTGTGGGAGATACGTTCCATCAGATATCAAGGATTGTTTCTCAGGGTCAGTCAAATTGTCCCTGTAAACATGAATAGGATGTGCATGAATGCAGTAATTTTCGATGAAGCAACAACGGATTAAGTCTCCCATATAATTTTCGTCATCCAATCTATCATATCTCATTATCTCCTTCCTACTAAAGCCTTTCCATTCAGCCATGCCATTTGGGCTTGTTCTGCATGATAATTACCCTGGTGCTGAGTCAAGGTTAACATCAATCTGCCAGTGTTAACTGGAATAATACTTACCGGTGAAATCATATGACGAAATTTGGCATGTGTACCTAGCAGTACCACCTTTATATGTTCAGAATTCGGATTTGCATATACTTGAAAGCTCAAGTTGCTTTATGACCTGTATAAGCGATCAGGGGAGTAATAAAATGCATGTTGATTACTAATGCAAATCCATACCCAAGTAGTTAACTTGGTTGTTTGTTTGGGGCCTAATCAAACTATTTATTAGAGTATGCACAATTGTGGTTTCTCGAGTAGTAAAATCTCAGGATGGACAAGGTTCAGCATTGCATCATAGTGTAAACTTGAGTAACATATCATCTATTAGCCTGGCTTTGAAATTTCAATAACATGCATCTAAATAGGCGTCATTCTAAAGAAGAACAGTAAGAAAGCACTACAAACTACTCATGGTGGCTTTGACTAAACAACATGAAAAGCTGCAAAACCTATATACAGTGAAATTAGTCTAAAGGGAGATAAGCTTTGAAGTTTCAATATGAAAACCTTCTATGTCACCAGACGTGTAATTTTTTTTTCCAAAAATAGACGTCTAAAATTATGTCTGAAAATGGTGCCAGCATGCTGTAGTGCAAGCCTTCAAACTATGAAACTAACCTTACATTGCTATTCAGATTGCCTGGAACAGGTGAGTACAACAAGTTCTACGGTGGAGGGGTGTACAACTGCGCTGGCTGCGGAACGCCCCTGTACAAGTCCACCACCAAATTTGACTCTGGCTGCGGCTGGCCAGCCTTCTTTGAAGGGCTTCCTGAGCCATACAGCGGACGGTATGCTTCAACAGCCGTCCACTCATCAATCTTTTATTTTCTTTGATAACATGCTGAATATCACGTTCCCTTGTGTTCAGGCTGACCCTGATGGTAGGAGGGTAGAGATCACATGCACTGCTTGCGGTGGGCATTTAGGCCACGTGTTCAAGGGAGAAGGTTTCAAGACGCCTACTGACGAGCGCCACTGCGTGAACAGCGTCTCGATCAAATTCACTCCTGCCTCCTGAATCCTTCATTCTGAAGTTATTTGGATGACCTCGCAAGGTCTTAAACTCTGGACTAAAAAACACAATAATGATTACAACCTAGAATCCTCTTTTCATGAATTTCTCTAGTGGGAAACTATGGAGAGTGGATATGCAATATGGGTAGGGTCCTGCAAAATCATATGTATACCGCTGTAGCCGACTATCACATGTTTCTCCTGTTAATTGGGCTGTAATCTTGTGACTTGCATTGCCTGGAAGGTGACCTTGTATATTCTGGTCGTAAGTTAGAACTGAAAGCGTTCTGCATTTTCTCATGAAATGCTCTAGTGGGTTATGTATCTCAAATGTTGTTTTAGCTATTTCTGCAATGACGTTTGCTGCCTTCTGATTACCAATCACGAACAATGTACTACCTCTCATCCAAAATAAGTGTCGTAGTAGCTCAAAACTTGTAGGCCATGTAGCATGACAACGCACCAGTCTTGAATCAATTTGTAGCCGTGGAAGTGGGTAGCGGTCCACGGAGCCTGGAGGGAGAGCTGGCAAAGCCACGAGGCTGGCCATGCACACAAGCCAGCCCGTCGATTGTCATGGAGTCAGGAGAACAAAAGACACCTATTAGGTTGAAGTCTTGGGTGCAAGGAAATGTGGAATCATTACTCTTCGTTGCGTCCCGTCGATTTTTCAGCTTTGGCCGGAAAAGCTTGTAGAATGTCATCAAGGTCAACACTATCACATCTACTTCCTCCTTTTTTAATATAATATGTTTTTGTCCACATTCAAATGAACACAAATGTATGTAGACACATTTTACTTTATATGTTCACTCATTTTAGTGTGCATGTAGACAACATGTGTAACATCTAAAACATCTTATATTAAAAAACGGAGAGCGTAATAGAGGGAGGTTCGGATAGTAGGCGCTGTCCCACGAAGCTTAGGAGTCGCCCTTTCTCGGTTGCTTTGTGGAGGATGTGGTGTAGAGGATCAATGGCCAGCATAAAATAGAAGCCGTGAGAGAAGGTGTCGAAGGTCCCATCACATGCTTGATGGGGGACACCGGGCCACACCATTAAGAAGCAACTTAGAAGATGAATAGATTAGGGAGAAGCGTCTCGACTCCCGAGATCATATGTTGCTGGTATATTATGCCAAATTAAAAAAAATAGTAAAACATTTCTAAAAATTCTGATTTTTTTTATGATGAACATATACATGTTTTTTAAATACGTGCCAAGTTTCGTGATGAAATGTCAAGTATTCTGCTCTGTGCAAAAATAATAAAATCATGCTCTAAAAAGTATGTTTTTGTATTTGCATTTCGACCATGGATTGTCTTTTTTGCACAGGGCATACCAAATATCATTTAACCACGAAACTTTGCACGTATGTTGAACATTGGTATGTGTTCGTCTCCAATGTTTTTCAGAAATTTTTAAAATGTTTTACTGTTTTTTAAATTTTGTTTAATATAGCATATGAGCTCGGGAGTCAAAGTGAATTTCTGCAGATTATGCTTTACCAATTTTAGACGCTTTGTTTGATTGTTTCATGTTCGCACCAGGTTGGGTATCAGAGTTACGAGAAGCGGATTGAAGAAGCCCCTCCGCAATGCAATGGGCCGCCTCTTGTTCCCATGATCTTTGCCGGGGGAAAGGGAGAGGCAGGAAATGGGACAGTCACCAATTCCGTCCTGTCGCAGCTCACCGTGCATGAGGGGCAGACGGTACTGTCAGATAAACCCTGTCGCTGTGTTAGTGTTTATTCAGTTTCGTCAGAAATAAGCCTCGCATCGTGAGCCTGTTCACGATCCGGCACGCACGTTTGTTTTCCTAGGCTTTAGGAGATCGCTAGGACTCCGTCGTGGGATGGCACGGCAGTCGCGGGTCATGGCGAGTAAGTAGGGGACGCGGGCGAGGGACGTTGGGATGGCATCGTCCACGACTCAATCGTGATCCTAGATTGTAGCTGGTTTTCAGGGTTTTTAGCGTTCCCTGTAACCACCCTATAAATAAAGTGAAAACGGAGAAAAGCAGTAAGTTTTACACTGCACAAAATTCCTCTGTCTGTCTCTGTTCTTCGTGTTTATCAGAGTTCGAACGAGCTGATCCGGCCGCTTGGCTATCATTTGGTATCAGAGCCTCGTTGATCGAGGTTGTTGTGCATGATGGTCGGCAGCAACGACGGAGGAGATGGAGGTGGTGGTGGCGGAGATGGAGGACGCCCACGCAGCAGGGCGCCGTCAGGCACGCGCGCGACACCGGCATGACAACAGAGCCGGGGCGCAGCAGGACACGGCGCAACGGCAACGGCACCGAGGTCATCATCCACGAGCGCATCGTACGGGAAGGCAGCGGCGGCAGCACCAGCGTCTACCCCACGCTCACGGCCACCAACTACATCGAGTGGTCATTGATCATGAGGATCAATCTGCGCGCCCAAGGTCTCTGGGAGGCCATGATCGGCATGGGCGTGCCCGGCGATCGCGAGGACATGGCCGCGCTATCAGCGCTACTGTGGGCCGTGCCACCGGAGATGATTCCGGTCCTCGTCGTCAAGGAAACTGCGCAGGAGGCGTGGGAAGCCGTCAAGATGATGCGCATGGGCGTGAGCCGCGTTCGCGAGGCGACCGCGCAGCGCCTCCGCATGGAGTTCGAGCAGATCGCTTTCAAGGAGGGCGAGACACTCGACGCATTCGGCCTGCGGATCACCGGCCTTGTCAACAACCTGCGTTCGCTCGGGGACACCGTCGAGGAGGTCAAGGTGGTCCATAAGTTCCTCAGGGAGGTGCCGAGCCAGTACGCCCAGATCGCGTGTTCCATCGAGACGCTGCTCGATCTGGACGATCTGTCAGTCGAGGAACTGATCGGGTGACTGCGGTCGTCTGTCGAACGGTGTTCAGTCACCGCAACGGACAATGCCGGCGGGCAGCTCCTTCTCACGGAGCAGGAGTGGCTGGCCCGAGGCAAGCAATGCGAGCAGGGGCAAGGCTCTGGCTCGAACGGCGGGAAGGGCAAGCCGCCAGGACGAGGCCGTGACAACGACCGTCGCGACTCCGGCGGCAAACGCGACATGTCGCAGGTAAAATGTTATAACTGCAACAAGTACGCCGACCACTTCTCCAGGGATTGCACGGAGCCGCGACGCGAACGAAAAGGCCGGCAAGCCAATCTGGCCAAGGTGGACGAGGATGAACCGGCTCTGCATCTCGCCAGGGCGTGCACCCTGCACGACGACGACAGGCCCACGCTTCTGATGGCGACGGTGGCGTCTGTCAATGAGGGACAGACGCTGCAGATGGCGCGCACCGAGGCCACGACCACGGTGGTCACCGGCCTCACCGAGCGCGTCGAGCTGGTCGAGGAGCACGTCCACCTCACCAAGGAAGCGCAACGCGACGACACCTGGTTCCTGGACACAGGCGCCAGCAACCACATGACAGGCTACATGTCTGTCTTCGCCGAGCTGGACACCGGGGTCACGGGCACGGTGAAGTTCGGCGACGGCTCCGTGGTCGAGATCAAGGGGCGAGGTACAATCATGTTCACTTGCCAGAACGGCGAGCATCGGGCGCTCACCGACGTCTACTACATACCTCGCCTCCACAGCAACATCGTGAGTCTTGGCCAGCTGGACGAGAACGGCTGCGACGTCCACATCCATGGTGGACTTCTACGTCTTCGAGACCGCCAGAACCGCCTACTGGCCCGGGTGCCACGGGCACGGAACAGGCTGTACGTGGTCACGCTGGAGATCACGCAGCCGGTCTACCTCGCCGCACGTCACGGCGAGGACGCATGGAGGTGGCCTGCCAGGTACGGACACCTGAACTTCGACGCACTCCGCAGGCTCGCGAGCCGCGGCATGGTGCGTGGCCTGCCGTCCATCGAGCACGTCGAGCAGTTGTGCGACAGCTGCCTGGCGGGGAAGCAACGTCGAGCACCTTTCCTGCAAGTTGCCAAGTATCGAGCGGAAGGCCTGCTTGATCTCGTGCATGGAGATCTCTGCGGGCCAATCGCACCGGCAACGCCCGCCGGCAAGCACTACTTCTTGCTCCTCGTCGACGACCAGAGCCGCTATATGTGGCTCACCTTTCTCAGGACCAAGGACGAGGCGGCGAACGCGATCAAGCACTTCAAGGCACATGCGGAGGTCGAGACGGGACGCAAGCTTCTCCTCCTCCGCACGGACCACGGTGGCGAGTTCAACTCGATCACCTTCGCCACCTACTGCGTCGATGAGGGAGTAGGGCGCCAGCTCACCGCGCCGTACTTGCCACAGCAGAACGGGGTGGTGGAACGCCGGAACCAAACCATCGTTGCAACGGCGCGCAACATCATGAAGGCGAAGGGCGAGCCGGCGAGGTTATGGGGCGAGGCGGTGAGCACTGCCATGTACCTCCTGAACCGATCGCCGACGAAGAGCGTTGATGAGGGGTACACTCATCAAATCCCATGGTTAAGGACCTAGGGTTGAGATTATGGGGAGAGAACGTGGTAGTACTGGTAGTTTCGTCGGCTGACAAGCAGAGGCAAAGATTTACCCAGGTTCAGGCCCCTCGGGTGGAGGTAAAGACCCTACTTCCTGCTTGTCTGTTATGGATCGCGTGAGATTATGAGGTTACAAGGTGGCTCCGGCGAGATGTCGATCTCGCTAGAGCTTTGGTGGTTTGAGTATGGCTTGTCCCAGATCGGCGCCCCTCCCAGCCTTTAAATAGGCTGGGTCTCGGGAGTACGTAACCGACCTGGTTTACATATAAGGAAAGCCCTAACCGACTATGCCTATGTCTAAATCTTGGAGGGTACTCCATCTTACTTGGGCCTCCTGTCTTGGGCTTCGAGCAGGCCCTTCGTGATTAGGCCTTAGTCATTACGTGCACCAGGTACCCTCATGGTAGGGTACCCGAGATGTATACCTATGTCAGTAGCCCCCGAGTACTTGTCTGACTCGAAGAATCGGGCATCGACTCGTTCGTAAGTGCACGTCATATGCTTTGTATTCTGTATATTATAATTGGAATTCCTGTATGAATAGCACATGTTGGCTATGTCGAGTATTTCATCGACTGTGGTTTTTGCTTATGATGATCAAGGGATAATAGCATAGCAGGCCCAGTACACTCGACGGATCGGGACTGGTTAACTACACATTCGGGTAAAACTTTACTAGCTTTCAATCAAACTCGAGTCCCCGGACTCGAATCTGGTACAAACTGGTCAGATTCGACTAGGCCGCGGAGGTCTTACTGAGTCGATCTGCAGTATAGATTTGAATTCTACCTAACGCGTCCGTCAGGATTTTTCATCATGTCTGCTGACACGGAAAGTATAAGGATTGACGTTGCTGGAACGGTCCTTAGCCCAGCTCGAAAGTTCGGCGGGTCTTACCTTTGCACTATGCGTGCAGCATCCAAGGTATTTGCGATGGACGCAACTCGGGAATGTTTCGAGTATGATTTTGTATATGAACTGAGTCGATTCTTTTGTCGACTGACCTTTCGACATTATTCCATCGGGTGCGCGACAGCGCTCCCGATGGGAGTAGCCCCCGAGATTGTGCTTTTTTGCTTGCAATGGAGGATAATCTCAAATCATTTTTATCCTATACACTCTTAGTCGAAGAAATTTTTGTTTCTCTCCCGATGGGAGTAAAATGTCTTTGCTCGAAGAGAATGTCGTGTGACCTTACACCTGAAAACAATCGAGTGATTGATATGTATTGGGCGAACCCGAAATCTTTTCTGAACAAATCTGCTGCAATGACGTCAGGGATGACGTTTTATGGCGACTGCGCCACCTGACACGCGGTGGCGTGCGCTATGCTACGATGGATGGGACGTGACACGTATGTGGGCCCAATGTGCAGCAAGAGGATGCTCACCGGCCTGCGGAACGACGGGCTGATCCCTGAGGACACCTCGCAAGTTCGCATCCCTGGCGCCGAGGTAATCCCGCGCCCAGGCCCCAATGAGCGGGTCTGTTTTTGGATTTTGTGAACAGGTGATTCTCCTTCCCTGTTCACAACTTTCTTCGTGCACTGATGCACGTTTATGGGGTGCAACTGCACGATTTTACGCCAATGGGCTTTTGCACATTGCGTGTTTCTTCGTTCTTTGCGAGTGCTTTCTGGGCGTTGCGCCCCACTTCGGGCTTTTTCGCCGTATCTTCAACGTCAAGCGCCAGCACAGCGCCAAAGGACCTGGTGGTTTTGGAGTACAGACTCGATCTGACGTCGAGTACTTCAAGATCAGCTTCCTCGAGTCTGTGCAAGGATGGCGCCAGAAGTGGTTCTACATCAAGGATGTGACCATAGGCACCCAAGCGTTCGGGTTGCCTCCTTTTGACGCAGACGCTCTGGTGAAGAAGAGGCCATCCTGGATCGCCCAACCGACCGGAGTCGAAGCCGAAGAGGCTGACATTCTGATGGAGAAGGTGCTAAAGCTTCAAACCACTGTTGGTCGGGAGGTTACGGGCATCCACTTGCTAGCCATTATGGCCAAGAGGCGAGTGCAGCCTCTCCGAGCCGAGCGCATGCTTTGTGGGCATACAGTGGGGTTTCCGATCCAACCCGCTCACGCGCAGTGGAGCTTTCTGATGTGGAAGCGGAGAAGTTGGTAAGAAGCCTTACCAAGCTGACCGATGAAGAGCCTTGCGAGATGAACTCGCCTGTGGCTCCTTATGAAACCAGCAACCCTCTACCAGAGGTAACAGTCGATACTATATGTCAGTTTATATGTTATGCATGTGCGATATTGATTCCTTTGCTGTTTCTGTGTGCAGGGACACAAAATGTATGAGTCGATGCCCCCTTGCCTGAAAACGGCCCAGTGCCGGACAACGAGCCACTCGAGGCGGGCTCTGATGATGAAATGGCCTCACTCGCCACGCACATACGCCAGACGGCGAAGAAGGTGATGCTGAGGTGCAAACCAAGCAGAAGCGGGCACGCGAGGAGGAAGACACCGCTGATTCAGAGGAAAAGGAGGGGAACGAGACGGAGTCGACAATGGCGCCACTCGACATCCCTCCCATTCGCTCGCTTCCTCCACGACCCCCGAAGAAATCGCGCCCCAGTATGGGTGTGCTTGCACCTGATCGAATGGTCGATCTTACTGATGAGTAAGTATTATTTGCCCTTGCTTTTTTGACCGTTTATGAATGTTGCCAAGTTGTTAACTTAGCATGTGTGAAACAACGTGTCCTCGGATGAGGATTTGCCACCACCACCTCAGATGGAGAAGAGCAGTGCGGCATCGACTGCTCGGAGTTTGCCACCAGAACAGCCGCCAACCCCTGCGACTCCGGCCGCCACAGCCACACCACCTGAGCCTGAGGCTGGCTGACAAAGAGGAGGCAGCAGCGACAGGCGTTCCTGCTTCGACTTCCTCCTTCCTGAATCACGTAAGCTTGTGCTTTTGTATAATAGTTGAATCACTAGCAGGTGTAAAGCTGTTCATGGACCTGATAGCCTGTTCTGAACTTTCGCGTATTGCGTTGTAGCCATTTGTGCTGGAGCTACTGAATGCTGGCTCCAAGTATGTACAGAAGGAGACGGAAGCCGCCACCCTGCAGCAGCAACTCGAAGCTGCGAAGAGTGCGTGTTTCTTTATGCTAGTATCACTTGTTGAAGCTGATTCCTCTTGCAGTCTGTTGACCATGTATGTTTGTTTTGCAGAGGCCGCCGCTGATGCGGCAGAAAATTTGAACAACGCCACCCGTCGAGTGGCTGACCTGGAGAAGAGGCTGAAAGCAGCCGAGGTTAGAGAGGAGTCGGCGATTGGTCGACTTTCTGCCGCCAGCACCACTTTGACTGGTACGAATTTTTGCTGTGTTCCTTAGATGTTTGAGGTTTCTGCAATATGGTGCTGATTATGCTGTCCACGTGCTACGCTAGGCGTGATGGATGGCCCTACTGCTCCTGGCAAGCAAAGCCTTGGCACCTCACTCGATGAAAGTGTGGCTGTCTCAGAGGTTACCAGTAGCAGAGCAGGGGAGATGCTGACACAGGCGGCGAGTGCCTTGGGCGCCCTCCATGGCAGCTTCTTCCCTGGTGAAGAGCTTCCATCTTCCTTTGCAGACTGGTAGAGCTGTTCAAGCCTGAAGGGACTGCCGTCACCGATTTCTGTCGCGAGCAAATGGTAAGTGGTGCTCAGACTACTTTTCTCATGTTGCTCGCGCACGGAGTCGAGGCAGATTTTGACAAAGCTACGACGAAGTTCCCACGGGGTTCTGACGGCAAAACCGTCGGGCTCGGCACTTGGATGGAAGCCGCCAAAAAGTATGCCCAACAGCTTGTAACAACTGTTGAAGATAGGGCAGCCAGGGTCCAGGCGAAGAAGGCTTCCTCCAAGAAGTCGACGACTTAGCGAGTGATCCCTTTGTTGACTAGGTCTAGGGATTTCGTCATTTTGCTTTTGCTATATGTAAATTATCAGACATCGTATCTGTCTTTTTATGAAATATGAACTTCAGTAATCGGGAGGCGCAGCCCCCGAGCCTTTTGCTTGAGCTCTTAATGCTTCCTTATGCCCTTAATTATTCTGACTGTAGAACCGAGCCTCTAAAGCATCGACTGGCCCTGTTGTGGGTGGTTCTTCGAAGTCGCGAAGTGTGAATGACCAGAAAATTATGGACTACCTTCAGCAAAAGCTTTCGAAGGTGAGCGACGAGCTGAGGGAAATGCGAGAGGCATATGCAGAGCTGCAGTCGAGGCCATCCCCTGCTACAGAGCGAGAGACTTTTTTGCTTGAGGAGTTGGAGAGAGTAAATCTGCAACTCGAATGTAAGCTATTTTTGGATCATCGAGATCTGTTCTTCGCGAGATGACTCGACTGGGCGATGATGAGCCCTTTGTTTTTGCGCAGGTGTTTGCTCTGACCCGATAAAGGAGGAGGCACGGATACAGGATCGACTCGACGGTCATGCGAGTAGTACTGAGTACTCTGCCCACCCCTTTTGGTCAGACAGGGCGAGGAGCGCCACTTTGGTAAGGCTTCTGGACCGGGCATGGCGAACTGCCATTCGACTGGAGACTTGCAGGTTGGCTTTATTTCGAGTCCACGAAACTTTGTTTCCTTTGAATGAGCAACCACAGAGCCTTGCTGCATTGCTGAAGAAATTTCGAAAAGGCAAGGCGATCAAGAAGTTTGTACGCGAGCAACTGATTAGCGGGGCTAATGTTGCTCTTGCCTTTGTGCGATCGCACCTTCCGCATCTTGATTTTAAAAGGATTGCGATGGGACCCGCACCCATGCCAGGTGGTGGTCCTGTGCCAATGGAGGAGCACTACCAAGAGACACGGGTGGACGCATTGGTCTTAATCCATCGTGTGCTGAAGGAGGAGGAAAAGTGGACCGAGCCCAAGGAAGAACCTGTTGAATAGGTTATGTGTATGGGGGGTGACCCCAGAGTGTAAAACGCAACACTTGTGAGTATTTATGAACTAAGGATTCGTATCTCCGCAGCCCCCGAGCCTGTTGAGTGGGGTGTATGAAGCTACTTGTTGTAAAATTATGACTATCCAGCCCCCGTGCATTCGAGTGAGGTTGATAGAAATACTTTAGAGTATAAAACATAAATTGCACAGCCCCCGAGTATTCATGTAAGGCTGTGAATTTTTGCAGTACTTGAAGCTTCAACTTATGCTTTTAAGCTCAACTCCCGAATAATTGAGTGGGGTTGAGCAACTTTTTGTTGATGTATGATTTTTATGACCCAGCCCCCGAGTATTCGAGTGCGGCTGGGGTATTATGTTGTGAAGGAGCGGAAGCTCATGCTTTTGAGATAGCGCAGCCCCCGAGTACTCGGGTGAGGCTAATTTTGTGAGAACAAGTTATGCGAGTAGTAAGCAGGAAGAAATATGAGGAATCATTGATTATATTCCATTTTTGAATGTTAAGCTGCAGGCCGCCTCATTAAAAACCTTCCAGTCCCCTTAGGTACCCTGGTAAGGAAAAGAGCGCGTCTGAAACCTGCAGCCATCCGACATATGTGCCTATTACATTATGCGACTGAGCAACCTAAGCATAGAAACGGCGCAGCTGCGCAACGTTCCAAGGATTATGTGAGAGTTCGCCTGTCTTCGCGTGCTTCAGTCTGTACGCTCCACCGCCAATGACCTCGGTGATGATAAAAGGTCCCTCCCATGGCGAAGCAAGTTTGTGCACCTTCTTTTGCTTCAGTCGAAGCACCAGGTCGCCAACCTCGAAGGACCTGGTACGCAGTCGACGGCTGTGATAGTTGCGTAGATCTTGCTGGTAGACAGCTGTGCGTGCTAGCGCCGTGTTGCGTGCTTCTTCGAGCAAGTCGACTGCATCTTCGAGTGCTTCATCTGCATCTTCTTCGTTGTATGCTTCGACTCTTGGTGCATTGAACCTTACGTCTGATGGCAGGATTGCCTCTGCGCCGTAGACCATGAAGAATGGGGTAAATTGTGTTGAGGCATTGGGAGTTGTGCGTAAGCTCCATAGCACAGATGGAAGTTCTTCGACCCAAGCACCCGCTGCTCTTTTGAGTGGGACCAGGAGGCGTTTCTTGATTCCACTCGTCACAAGCCCATTGGCTTTTTCGACTTGGCCATTTGACTGCGGGTGTGCCACGGATGCATAGTTGAGCGTGATATCTTGCTCTTTGCAGAAAGTTCGGAATTCTTCAGCCGTGAAGTTTGTACCGTTATCAGTGATGATGCTACTTGGCACACCAAAGCGGTATATGATGGATTTTATGAAATTGACTGCTGTAGTGGCAGTGGACTGCTTCAATCCACTTGGTGAACTTGTCGACTGCCACCAGAAGGTGAGTATGCCCTCCATGGGAGGATTTTTTGAGTGGCCCAACCATATCGAGCCCCCACTGGGCGAAGGGCCAGGCCAATGGTATTGTCTTCAACGCCGATGCGGGTGCGTGCGGCTTTGTGGCGAATTTTTGACAGCCGATGCACCTTTTGACTATGTCCTCCGCGTCTTTGAGTGCTGTGGGCCAGTAGAAGCCTGCGCGAAAGGCTTTGGCTACGAGTGATCGACTGCTGGCATGGTGCCCGCAAGTACCTGCATGAATATCACGAAGGATGGCTTGGCCATCTTCAAATGCTATGCAACGTTGGAACATACCTGATATGCTGCGTTTGTACAGTTCACCGTTGATGACAGTGTATGCTTTAGATCGTCGAGTGACGCGTCTTGACTCTGTTATGTCTTCAGGTACCTCGCCGCGGAGTATGTATGCGAGGAAAGGCTGAGTCCAAGTTGGCTCGATGAGGAGTACCTCGACTGGCGGGTCCTCTGTGCTAGGTGTTTTGCTCTTGGCTGCTGCAGCTGATGTAGGAGATGCTCGTTTTTTCTTGATGGACCTGTGCTCGATGCGCTCGAAGAAGACACCAGGTGGCACTGGTGCTTTGGTCGCCCAATGTTGGCTAACTTATCTGCTTCTTCATTGCTCTCACGCCCTATGTGCCGCAACTCGCAGCCTTCGAAGCTGCCCTCCATGATGTTGTACAGGTCACGGTAGGCGATCATGTTATCTGCGATTGCGTCGCAGGCCTTCATTGTTTGCTGCACCACAAGATTCGAGTCACCGTAGATCATCAGTCGAGTGCACCCGAGGGCTTTGGCCATCCTCATGCCATGGATCAGGGCCTCATACTCCGCTTCGTTATTGATGGGAACTCGAACCCATTTGTAGGATGTAGCGGAGCTTGTCGCCTTTTGGTGATATGAGGATGACACCTGCGCCTGCGCCTTCGTTTTTCTTCGAGCCGTCAAAGTACATAGTCCATGAGTTGGACACATCTGGCGCTCCTGGGAGCTGAGCTTCAATCCACTCGGTGTGGAAGTCAGGTAAACTTGTGCTTTGATGGCCTTCGGGTAATCATACTTGATGTCTTGGGTGCTAGCTCGATGAGCCATTTTGCGACTCGCCCAGTTGCGTTGGGGTTTGTGAGGATGTCCCCGATCCCTGAGGTGCTGATTACAGTGATCGGGTGCTCGGAGAAGTAATGCGTCAGCTTCCTTGAGGACATGAACACGGCGTAGGCCAGCTTTTGATAGTGCGGGTACCGCTGCTTTGATGGAGAGCACTTCACTCAAGTAATAGACTGGACGTTGTATGCTTTGGGTGTGTCCCTCCTCCCTTCGTTCGACTACCAGTACGGTGCTTACCACCCTGTTAGTTGCAGAGACATATAGGTACAGTGGCTCGCGTTCCCTTGGTGCGACGAGGATTGGAGGGCTTGTGAGGACTCGCTTGAGGTCCGTGAAGGCTGCTTCGGCTTCTGTGTCCACTCGAATTTGTCTGCTTTCTTCATCAGTCGATAGAACGGGAGTGCTTTTTCGCCTAGTTTGCTGATGAATCGACTGAGTGCTGCTACTCGACCCGCCAATTTTTGCACGTCATGGAGCTTTGAAGGCCTTTGCATCGTCAAGATGGCCTGTATTTTCTCCGGGTCCGCCTCGATTCCTCGAGCTGAGACTAGATACCCGAGGAGTTGCCCGGCTGGCACGCCGAACGTGCACTTCTTCGGGTTGAGCTTGATGTGGAAGCGTTTGAGGTTTGCGAACGTCTCTCGCAAGTCATCGAGTAGTGTGTTTTCCTCCTTGTTGTGATGACGATGTCATCTACATAGACCTGGACGTTTCGCCCAATTTGCTTCTTGAGGCAATCTTGCATCATGCGCTGGTAGGTTGCGCCTGCGTTCTTGAGCCCGAAAGGCATTGTGTGTAGCAGTAGACCCCGAGTGGGGTTATGAACGCCGTTTTCTCTTCATCCTCTTCCTTCATCCTTATCTGGTGGTAACCCGAGTAAGCATCCAGGAAGGACAAGCGAGCGCACCCGGCGGTGGAGTCGACGATCTGGTCGATTCGAGGTAGTGGAAAGTGATCCTTTGGACAACTTATTGAGTGCTGTAAAATCTACGCACATCCGAAGGATATCTGTGTGCTTCTTCTCTACGAGTACGGGGTTGGCCACCCATTGTGACTTCTTGATTTCTCTGATGAAACCTGCTGCGAGTAGCCTGTCGACTTCGGCTTCGACTGCGGTTCTTTTTGGGCCGGATATGCGGCGCATTGTTTGCTTGACTGGTTTAGCATCTGGAAATAATTGGAGAGAGTGCTCGGCGAATTCCCTGGGAATACCTGGCATGTCGGCTGGACACCATGCAAATATATCCCAGTTCTCACGGAGGAATTCGACGAGCGCGCTTTCCTATGCGATAGGCAGACTCGACGAGACATTGACTGTCTTGGTCGGGTCAGTCGGGTGCACCTGATGCGATCTTGTGTCATTGGTGGCATTGAATGCTCTGTCGACTGCCACCTTTTTGTGTTCTGGCATAAGTGTTCGATCGTTGGAGACCGCTAGATCAGCGAGTGTTGCTTCCATGCCAAACATCTCAGAGATTTTGCTGAATTCTCGGTCGCAAGAGTCAGACTTTTGGAAGTTCCCTTGACTGTGATTACTCCTTTTGGTCCAGGCATCTTCAGCTGGAGGTATGCGTAATGTGGCACCGCCATGAATCGAGCGAACGTCGGGCGTCCAAGTATAGCATGGTATTGTGACTTCCAGTCGACAACTTCGAACTCAATCGATTCTGTCCTGAAGTGGTTCTTGTCCCCGAACGTTACGTCGAGTTGTATGGTGCCTTCTGGGCTTATTGCTTTGCCTGGGACGATACCGTGAAAGGTATTTGAGGACCTTGGCAGGTTTTCGACTGACCTGTTCATTTTGCGGAGCGTATCTGCGAAGATGATGTTTATGCCGCTGCCACCGTCCATGAATACCTTGGACATGGCGTAGCCTCCAATTTGCGCGTCGAGTACCAGAGCAGAGTGCCCGGACGAACAACCGACGGAGGGTGGTCCTCTCTGCTGAAGCTTATTGCGGTTTCAGAACCCTTCAAGAATTCAGTTACAGCGGGAGGCGACATGACCGCCATGTTTACTTGTCGAGTGCGAAGTTTTTGCTCCCTGTTGAAAGGGCGACCTTTCTGTATCATGTACATCTGCCCTTGGGGCGGAGGGTACTGTGGTTCGTCCACCCGAGGTATGTGCTGAATGGCACCCGCGAGATTTCCGCCTGCGGCAGGCTGTGGTGGTGGAGGTGGTGCCATCAGAACAGGCATATTGTTTGGCTGAGTCACGGGTGCAGGTGCTTGTGTGGCTGATGCCTTTCTGAGATCTTATATATTTACTAATTGGAGGCACCATACGAGGCTCCACGTTAATTCTGGAGGTTAGAAAATATTGACCATCCGATCTACCTAAAATCTGTCTGAAGTCGTTGGATTAAAACTATTTGTCTAATCCGCACGCTTGACTCTTCTCGCGTCTATATATCTTTCTCCACTGGAGTTCGAATCCCAATCTAGATAATAATGCATGCTAAATAATATAATATCCGATGCGCTTGGTGTCATACCTACGTGACCTTCTCCCTGTAAAATAAGGAAAAGAGGAGACGGATCTAATCGTCACCTCGGTTGTGATGCGTGCGGGGCATCACTGATCGATCCAGCCTTCATGCTCGCCTAAGATCGATCAATCTCATCCAATGCATGTCAGGTTGCGCCCTAATTACTTCTCACTACCGTGCGGCCGGCGACTGGATTATTCACCCATGTTAATTTCTGCTGATGCATGTCAGGCAGGAGCGTGCTGTTCTTTCTTTATGCAACGAAGTAGCTTGGATGGTATCGGGCCAGCAGTGATTATGTAGATCGGGATGACTTGGAAAAAATATTCGTGGGGCATGGCAGTTTTTCTGCAGCACCAATAATGCAACTCTATCAACCTCTAACGTTCTGGTTTGGTCCGGTTATTCTTCATCTTCTTTAGTGATCACGATCGAGCCATTGCTTATCTTCTGGAGGTGATCACGATCGTGCCGACGGCAGCTGCAAGTGCCGACTTGCCGATATCCCGTGGGTCATGTCAGAGGCGGAATAAGCGTCCTCAAGCAAGTTTTCCTAATTATTTGTTTGATGTTTCACAGTTTCAGTTTAATGGTGAAATCTGCAATGGCATGCAAAACCTTGCGTGAGATTCAAGCTATCAGTAGAGGAAAGGAACTAACAATTAAGGCACGAGTAGCAAGACTATGGGATTCAATATTGATTAGTAATGGTGAATTAGTTAGTCTTGATATGATCCTTATTGGTCAGTAGGTATAAGGGTTCTTTCATTGCAATTACATCTTTGCTTGACTGGCTTCGTGCAGATCGACAGATGGTGACCATCCAAGGCAGCAGCGTGCAACATATGTGGAACTCCAACACATGCCAGACTTATGAACGTTGGCCTTAACGCGGTTGTAACAGTAGTCTCGCTCATCACAGGTAAACTAGGCGATGCACTTTTTTCTCTTTCCTGTCAAACCAGTTCTACTGTGGTGTGTGGTATAAATCGATCAATTTTCGATGATCAAGTGTTAAACAAAACGGAATTCTGGGGACAAGTACATATGCAGAGGGGGAACCTAACAATTTACAGTCCAATATCACGTTGGTTGATCCACGTTAGCTTTGCTACATATTCACTGAATAAATGCAGTGGCGTAGAAAATTATTACGAAAATATTTGTCCGTTAAATCCCAGGCCTATAACATAACCCTCCATAATCATGCCCCTACCGACAACAAGTAAACCTCTATCCTTAGATTCCCTCCTCTTATTTTCTTTTTGTTATTCATCATGGAAGCCCCACAATCGGCTGATCTATAATGACTGATGAAGGAAAAAAAAACTGTTTTGTAGGCACATCTATCACCAATACTCGAGCTGCAGGAACATGAAGTGATTTGATCAGCATCGTCTCCAATGGCACCACAAAATAATTGACAAACAAGTAAATCTATCCAACGATATTTTAATTTGTTATGAAATGTTCCACTAAAGTAGATATAAAACCAGCTAAAATTTTGCTTGCTTTCCTGCCCAAAATTATCTTTGTACAGAGCAGAGTGCTTAAGATTCTGATATCCTTCTTTTATGGGAAACACCGGTTACCTTAGGTTAGTCCTGTCGAAGCAACTTATCTAGCATGTTTAACAAACTGAAAATCTTTTCAACTGCTGTGTCAGTACAAAAATATATAATATGTCAATAGATAGTTCTGTTGTTGTAGTTAACTGCTCATTGTTCACACTGCCAATATTTAGGATGGTTGTTTTAACAAATGGTCACATATACTATTTTATCTTACAATTACTAATTTGAATACTAATTAGTAAATATTATGAGTACCATCCATTCCAAAAGATAGAAGTGACGTTTGTATAGTAGAAATTATTTCAGTCTGTATTTTCACTCCCCATAGAGTGGGTTTCAGTTTTATTTTCTTTTAAGATCAAGAGCCATATACTGCTTTTTGTTAATAAAGTGAGCGCATTATAAGGCTTTGAGTATTTCCTCCCTTTGCCTATCTGAAGTTACGTTAGTACGTACTCCATCCGTTTCTAAATATAAGATGTTTTAGCATTTTTCTACATTCAAATATACACAAATGTATCTAAACACATTTCATGTGTATGTTCATTCATTTTAATATGTATCTAGACAACATGTGTAACATCTAAAACATCTTATATTTAGGAACGGAGGGAGTACATAGTTTATACCACGCGTGATCAAATTTCTATGCATCTTCCGAAAATCCATGTGCCAGGGAGAAAACGATTAGTTCTAAAGGGACTTCTTTTTGGTTTGGAAGCGGCCGGGTTGTTTGTTCTACATATTGTCAATTTTGTAATACTTCGTAAATGGCAAATGGCGTTAGGAAAAAGTAATTATATATAGAGAGTGAATATATCTGAAGGAGTGAACCCAAGGTAAATTAAATTAAATTGATACTTCAATGTGTGTCACTTTATACTGAAAACATGTTGTCTATGCCATATCATAGTACTATTTAAAGATGACATGGTGTAACCCGTGTCCATAGCTTTTTCGTGGTAATCATGTTTCTTACATGTGTTTATAGTGTTCGATTTGAGATTTACCTTGGCATGCTCAACTCTTTGTTTAACCATGCCTTCCCACTTTGAGGATTATCGAATCGTTGAAAAGCTTGCACTATTTGAAACAAATGTTTATAGGTAAAGATAGTGTCGCGTGCATATGTAGCAGTAGATTTGAGGCATAAGGTGCCTATATTTTGACATCATCCCATGCGATTTCAACAAACAACATCCATAGATACATTGCCAAATATAATAAATTGTTAACAAAAGCCCACGAAAAGCTACTTGGAAAAAGGAAGACTCTAAAAAAACATGGACATCCAATGAAACAATATTGTTAAGAATATATCTCTTTTATCATTATGATATGGAGACTATTTACGTGCACATACAAGGAAAAAGACAAATATAAAAAGATTACAACAAGTCGTCCATCCATCTTGACAATTATGTTTGAGTTATTTTACTTCATCCTATGCACATGCATGCACGGTACCATTGTATGTTGGTTGCCCGAGACTTCTTCCAGCGATACGGCTGGCAGCTTAATTATAGATTAACATGTTAGAGCATAGGCTTTTCATGTTAATAGCTTGGTTTAGATGGCTCATTCATGTATCCACTTTGTGTGACCCATGAGATGTAATAAGTCCTAAACAGATTTTGAATAAGTTAATAAAGCGGCATATGCATCACTTTGATGCAGAGGCTGGGATATTTCCCTTTTCGAAAAAATTGTATGTTTTCAATGGTTCTGCCTGACTCATGTATTCTCGAAATATCTCCGGTTGCTTAAAAAAAACTCGAAAGAAAGAAATATGTTAATCTCAGAAAAACTAGCCCGTGCAGTTGCACGGGTTAATGACTAGTTTACGTAATCAGTCGCCATTTGGTCGAACTCCCTGCAGTTTCTCATCGAGTGATTGGAGCGCAGTTTTCCGTCGTCCCCCTTGTACAGGTGGAATATGCAATCAGCATCCATCTTTTCTTCGAATGATCGCTCAGATTGTGCTCCGGATCGTGACTTGCGCCAGTCCTTCCTCTTGTAGCTATCACTGCGTTGGCCGCGGTCTCGACTATCCCGGCGATCATCCCGCGGTCTCGACTGTCCCGGCGATCATCTCGACTGTCCCGTCGATCATCTCGACTGTCCCGTCGATCTTCTGACCGTCGGTCGCTTCTGTCTTGGTCATTGCGGGGTGTGGAGAACCCAACCGCCATGAATTCGGGTCTGTCATCGTCGTAGTGACGTTTTGAACGCTTGCGCCTTCGGTCATCTCTGTACGAGTCTCTGCGGCTTCGACTGCCGCTTTCATGATTGCCACGGGGTGAGGACCCGCGTGTGGTGCGCGCCATATCTTCTCCGTCTGCCCACTCAGTCGCGGTTATCAAGAGGTTAGCCACAGAGGTTGGCTTTTTGCGACCAAGTGCTTCTTTGAGGTCCCGCCTGGCGAGTCCCATTATGAAAGCGTCCATGGCCATATCTTCTGAAATTACTCCGACTGAGTTGTGTATCTCAGTCCATCGTCTCATGTATTACCTCAACGTTTCGTCTGAACGTTGAACGCAGGCTCGTAGCTCCTCGAATGTTTTTGGGCGCTCACATAGAGGCTCGAAGTTTTTGATGAAATCAGTGCGGAAGTGATCCCACGAGTCGTATGTTGATGGAGGTAAAGCTTTGAGCCAGTCGCGGGCTGTGCCTTCGAGCATGAGTCGCATGTATTGCATGGCTGTGGTGTTTGTGCCTCGCTGGCAGGCGACAGCCAGCCTGTAGTCTTCCAGCCACCCGGAAGGCTCCTGTCAACCCGTGTACTTGGGCTGTTCAGATGTGAGTTTGAACCCTTTGGGCATCCGTGTCTCGCGGACGCGTCGACTGAAGCACAGAGCTCCATATGGCTCAGGCTCTCGGTCAGAGTATGAGTCGCTACTGTAAGATCTGCGTGATCTGCTCCTGGATCTGCGCCTACGCGAGACGCTTTTTTCCTTCGAGTGGTGGCGGCGACCACTGTGATTGTGCTCTTCACGACGCGTGTCAACCAGGGCACGGTCTCGACTCCCACCTGGAGTTTTTGGAATTTGGCGTATGGCCTTCGCTGCTAAGGCGAGTGATTTGATCTGTTGGCGATGTAGTTTTGCATTGGGGTCATCAGCTGGAGGCTTGATTGCCTCTAGGTACGCTGCAGCGGTAAAGAGAGCACCCACAACTGTTTTGGGTACTGGCACTCCCTCCTCGTCGTATGTCTTGAAAGAGTTGCCTAAGTTGCGGGTGAGTGCTGCCCTTTCATCCGGCGAGAGGTGTGACAGCCTTGATCTGGGTCTTGTGTCTGCTCGCCCGGTGGAGCTCAGGGAGAGCTGTCTTCTTCGCGCACTCGACAAGCTAGCTTGCTTTTTAGGTTCTTCGAGTGTTGCTCTGACCTGCCGCAGTCGAAGTGATTCCTGCCAGTTGAAGTACTGGAAGGTCAACATCTCCTCTTGTGTTGCGTCTGCTGGCATCATTGTGCACTCCTTGATGACTTTATTTGCTTTTGCTGCCATCTCAGCAGTGATTGTGAGAGTTGTGACTCCGTCCGGCATAGTAACTGTGCACGGAAATTCTGTAGGCCTGCGGCTGGCCGCAGCATATGATGATTCTGCGGCGATGGCGACGTAGACCTGCTGGGGTATCACCCGAGGGTATGTATGTGTGTCTTCGAGTCCCGTCATGGACTCGACATCGTCATCAAGGCTCATGTCGGAGTCGATATGCCCGTCGAGTGGTCCTTCTGGACGGATCTCGCTGTCGATGCCTTCATCGCCTATGCTCATCTCGGCATCGACGAAGTTGTTATGAATCTTGAAGTCGAGGTTGTTGTTGTTGGTGCAGATCTCGGAGTCGACGTGGTTCTCGATATGAGTTTTGGGTTCGTCGAAGTCGCTGAAGGAGATCCCGCAGTCGAAACTATCCTCGAGTGAGAGATCGAGCTCGGGATCGTTTGTGCGGTATGCTGATTCGGCCTCCTCGCCCTGAAGTTCTTCGATGAGCTCGTGCATCTCTCGTGTGGACATGGTTGTTGCAGACGAGCAAGCTTGGAGGATCTACGATGGTATGGACGTAGTTGAGGGATCCGCAGTCGAAGGAACCGCAACCGATGGAGCCTCGGGTGCGGAAGTCACGAGTTGGCGTGGATCCGTCAAGCCCTACACACCAAGCTTGTTGACGAAAAAATTGAACGAACCAACGGTTAAACCCAAACCTGACTCGAGATCGGAGAAAGCCTCCTGGAATCCTGGCGAGTGTGGCTCGAAATCCATCAGAGGATCCGATGCGCTTTTTGCGGGTGAAGCTGGCGTGTTGCCGTTTGTCGAGTGAGCCGGCGAGTTGCCGTGTGCCGCTTGAGTCAGCGAGTTCTGGTTTGTTGATGCAGCCGGCGAGTTGCCATTTGTAGATCCGATCGGCGAGTCGCCGTTTTCCGATGGAACCGAAGAAACCGTGAGTCCAGCACTATTCTTTCCCACAGACGGCGCCAATTGACGAGGGGTACACTCATCAAATCCCATGGTTAAGGACCTAGGGTTGAGATTATGGGGAGAGAGCGTGGTAGTACTGGTAGTTTCGTCGGCTGACAAGCAGAGGCAAAGATTTACCCAGGTTCAGGCCCCTCGGGTGGAGGTACTCCATCTTACTTGGGCCTCCTGTCTTGGGCTTCGAGCATGCCCTTCGTGATTAGGCCTTAGTCATTACGTGCACCAGGTACCCTCATGGTAGGGTACCCGAGATGTATACCTATGTCAAGCGTCGATGGGAAGACGCCGTACGAGGTATGGTATGGTCGCAAACCAAACGTGAGTTTCCTGCGGGTGTTTGGCTGTGTAGCACATGTGAAGACCGTGAAGCCGCACCCTGCCAAGCTGGATGATCGCAGTACACCCATGGTGTTCTTCGGGTATGAGGCAGGCTCGGCCGCGTACCGGGTGTACGATCCAGCTCGGCAACGCATCCACGTCACGAGGGACGTGGTGTTTGATGAGCAGGCAAGCTGGAACTGGACGGATCCGGGAGTGGTGGTCGACACGGGTGCGTTCACCATCGACTACTACACGCACACGGTGGCGCGCGCATCGCCACACCCGGCAAGTCCTGCCACGGCAAGAAGCGCGCAGCAGAACGCTGCCACGGCACAGGAGCAACCTGAACCTGCATCGGCTGCTCCAGCTTCTTCACCTGCATCACGCGCGTCGTCATCAAAGGCGGCAAATCCGCCGCCACAGCCTCAGCACCCCATGACGACGCGATCACGCAATGGCATCCTGCAACCGAAGATCTACGAAGACTACGTGATGGTGCACGAGGATGACCACGACTACGTGATGGTTGATCAAGAAGAACTTCATCTTGGCGCCATCGACGAGCCCCAAAACTTCTCTGAAGCAGAACACGACCACAACTGGAGACGCGCCATGGACGAGGAGATGGCATCCATTGTCGAGAACAAAACATGGCGTCTGGTTGACCCCCCCGCAGGTGTTCGTCCGATAGGACTCAAGTGGGTCTACAAGCTGAAACGGGACGCCAACGGCGACGTGCAGAAGTACGAGGCGAGGCTCGTCGCAAAGGGGTATGTCCAGTGGCAGGGAGTGAACTTCGAGGAGGTGTTCGCTCCAGTGGCATGCCTCGAGTCTGTTCGCCTGCTCCTTGCCCTCGCAGCAAAAGAGGGGTGGCCAGTCCATCACATGGACGTGAAGAGTGCGTTCCTCAACGGCGATCTGCAGGAGGAGGTGTACGTGGCACAGCCGCCTGGCTACGCCATGGCTGGGCAGGAGCGCAAGGTGCTGCGCCTGGACAAGGTGCTCTACGGACTTCATCAAGCACCACGAGCGTGGTACTCCAAGCTAGACAGCTGTCTGCTGTCGCTCGGCTTCAGCAGAAGCGAGTCTGAGCATGCCATTTACGGGCGTGCCACGGGCAAGGCGAGGCTTCTGGTCTGCGTGCACGTCGACGGCCTCATCATCACGGGCAACGACAAGACGGAGATCACGCGCTTCAAAGAGGAGATGAAGAATCTCTTCCGCATGAGCGACCTGGGGTTGCTCAGCTTCTACCTCGGCATCGAGGTGAAGCAAGGAGAGGATGGCATCACGCTGAGCCAAGCTGCGTATGCCAAGAAGATCCTCGACAAGTGCGGCATGGTTGGCTGCAACCCGTGTCTTGTGCCCATGGAGCCGCGGTTCAAGCTTAGCAAGGTGAGCACCGCGCCGGCAACGGACGCGACGGAGTACCGGAGCTTGGTGGGCAACCTGCGGTACCTGGTGCACACGCGACCCGACATCGCCTACTCTCTGTGATGTAGCCCAACCTACGGTTCCTACAACAAGTGGCCCAATGACAAGAGCAAGAGTCAAAGCACTTCATGATAAGGTGAACTCACTCCTATCTATGTGTGATCTCGATACTCCTTTGAATGGCTTGCTACTTCATTCCGATACCTTGTGTATACTCAGGCATGACCCTCATGAAGATCTCCAAGAAAGTGTAGAAGTTGGACAAGAATCGAGTCAAGAGGAAGATGAAGGAGATGAAGAAGCAGCGTAGCGGTACTACCGCCAGGATGGCCGGTACTACCACCAAGGCCCAGAAGACCTACCTGATGAAGCTGAGGACCTGCGCGGAGTTCCAGGCAGCGGTACTACCGCCAGGAGCAGGTCACGGTACTACCGCCAGAGGTACCGCTGGAGGTACCGGCACGCCCGAAATGGCTACTGGATACCCCTACGGTACCTGCCGGTACCTGCTTCGTACTACAGCCAGCAAGCACACATGAAGCCAGCGGTACTACCGCCAGAGCAGCGTTACTACCGCTGGACCTGGGAGGATTCGGGCTGAAGCCCATGTAATGGCCCACAACTTACCCCTTCGCCTCATAGACTATAAATACTCCTCCTCTGCCTAGGGTTAGGGTTAGACTATGATTTGGGAACTAAAGTAGAGCCTTGCTCCTTCTTCTCAAAGTGTCTCTTTCCTCCTATGGAGATGAATCAAGGCCTCCCCTTGTGGAGATGAACCAAGGCCTCCTCTTGAGGAGAAGATCCCTGCGTGGATACCAAGGCTTTCGCTTGTAGTTGCGATTACTTGCTAATCTTCCCTCTTTGAGTGGCTAGATTGGATTGGTTGGATTGACCAATTGGACAAACAATTCTAAGAGTAAGGTGTGCTTGGGAGAGAGAATTGGGGGCTACCCTCGGGGATTTGTTACCAATTGAGTCTTGCCGAGTTGCTACTTGCTATTTACCCTTGTGTTGTTGATTTCCCCTCTTTGTGTTCTTGAGTTCATCTCGTGTTCTTCGTGTTCATCGTTTCCTCCGCTCAAATCCGTGAAAATCGGGACCAACCTACATCATATGGTATCAGAGCTCTAGGTTGACACGGATTT
Source organism: Poa pratensis (assembly GCA_947311845.1). Classification (NCBI taxonomy): domain Eukaryota; kingdom Viridiplantae; phylum Streptophyta; class Magnoliopsida; order Poales; family Poaceae; genus Poa; species Poa pratensis. Next base: position 42,829,162 of record CAMZMU010000064.1, read on the forward strand.
GATTTGTGTTTCCACAAAAATCCACCAAATTTTTCTTTGTTTTTGAGAAATTCAAAAATTTCCACCAAAAATAGCCTTGCCTTGATTCGAGCCGATCTGTCGATTCGTTGCTTTTTTGGTAGTTTTTGTCCATGGATCTGTTGCTTTAGGACCCCCTCCACTTTTGTTTGCGTTCCCTAGCCTCAATTTTGCCGATTTCCCACGAATTCGAGGAAGTTTTGGAGCCCAAATCCGCCCAATTTCGAGTCAAAATCGCGCAGATTGTGCACAGCGGTACTACCGCCAGGCAGCGGTACTACCGGGCAGACCAGCGGTACTACCGCCAGGGCCAATTTTTCAGAAATTTTTCTTTTCCTCGGTTCGTTTTGGCATTTCCTCTTTGGTTTGAGTCCTTTCTTGGTGTGCCCTACGTCTACGACATCGACAAGCTTCCGCAGCAACGCATCATCAACGCCACCAAGGACTCGACATTTCCCACCATCATAATCCGTTGTGAGCCCTTCTTCCTTTCGTGTACCTTAACCTATCGGACTAGCTCTTTGATATTGCGGGGCATTGCACTTGTTTGAGTGTTTGTCTTAAGTATTGGCGAGTGTGTATCGTTAGAGATCTTGGCACTAGCAAAAGAGAAGGAATCATCGTCAAAAAAAAAAAAAAGAAAAAGAAAAGAACATGAGTGTGCCAAGTATCATCTCTTGTAGGTTGCGACAAAGCTAACCGCCAAAGTGAGTGTGAGTGTGTAACTCTTGTGCAAATCCGTTGCCCACAAAAAGCAATTGAGCTAGCGTCCTCTTGTGTTGGGTGACATTTGAGCACGTAGTCTTCGTTAGGTTGTCTATCTTCGAGTGCTCGCCCTTTGGTCGCCCAACCCCATCATTCGCTTTTGTGTGTGTTTCTTCATCATTTGTGGTTGGAGTTTCTTTGGTAATTTGATCATTGTGGATTTTCTCTACCTTTGACAATATACTTTCGTCGGGTTTGCTTGTTTCGTTTGCCACTTCATACCTTCCTATCCTCATAAGTGTGTGTGTTGGGTGTTAGAACCGGATTCTCCTCTCAAGCCACATTATACTTGGGATATAGTTTGTCTTGGTTTTTCTTTACCACACATCTCACTTGTTTTGAGAAAATGTTTAGGGGAAGTACAAACGGAAGCTCAAGCTCGGATGAGAAATCCATGGTGGAGTTCGCGGTGATCATGGCTATGTCACACAAACGGAGTTTGTTGGTCTTCGACACCTTCTTCGTGATGGCTAGGACGCTACGAGCGCCGTCTCAAGCTCAAGAGAACAACTTCAACGAACGCATGCATGCGCAAGAAGCATATGGAGCGGTGACCGAAGCTATCAACAACCTTGTGCGACAACGAGAAGCACCTCAAGGTCGACACAAGCACGTCATGGACGTCATGAACCTCGACAAGAACGTCAACATGATCCAAGGCGCGACGCCCATGAACGACCTCCTCCTAACGTTGAACAACCACATGATCTTCACGCGAACAATGCCAATGCGCATCAAGAACAACCTCACCAAAATGATGAACGTCGCGAACGCATACCATCACCACCACCGCAACAACGTGATCGTCATGACCCATTGGCTAATGACAATGGCGTTCCGGGTGCGAATGACTTTGGTGAACAAGGACGTCACCCCGTCATCCTCCAAGGCCACGTCATCAAAATCATGACAATGCGAACAATAACGAACAACCCGTTCCTCCAAGATCCTCCCTCGTCAAGAGCTTCCACATGATCGTCACCAACACCAACGTTCCGAGTCAAGTGATAACGAGTCAAGCCAACACAATGGTGATGGACTCAATCGAAGGAGACGTGGACGTGCATTCCCACGTGGTGCCATGTGACAACTATGATGACTTGACCAACGTCCGCTTTGACATACCCAAGTTCTACGGCACAAGTGATCCGGAAGCTTACTTCTCATGGGTACTCAAGGTTGACAAGATCTTCCGCGTGCAACGCTTCTCCGACAACAAGAAGGTTGCCTTAGCCTCGATGGAGTTTGAAGAGTATGCCCTCTTGTGGTGGGAACAACTACAAGATGCTCGCGTCGCTAACCACCAACAACCAATTGACACTTGGGTTGAAATGAAAGAAACAATGTACAAGCGCTTCGTGCCAAGCCATTACACTAGAGACTTATACAAGAAGTTGCAAGAGTTGAAGCAAGGTTTGAAGTCGGTTGATGAGTACTACAAGGAGATGGAAATCTCCATGATGAGAGCCAATGTCAACGAGTACGAAGAGCAATCCATGGCTCGTTTCATGAATGGCCTCAACTATCCAATCAAGAAGATCGTGGAGTTCCAACCATATGCCTCTTTGGTTGAGCTAGTACATCAAGCTTCCAAGGCCGAGCGCCACGTGCTTGAAGAGCTCAAATACCTCAAGACAAAGGCATTCTTCGCCAACAAGCCTTCTTCGTCAACTCCTACACCTTCACAAGCTCTTCCTCAAGCGAACACTCGAGGTCCTCCAAGAGTCTCTACTTCGACACCTCAAGCGCCTCAACCTTTCAAGAAAGTACCTCCCCTACAAGGCGCCTCAAGGATCTTCGTCCGGCACAAGACTTTGCAATGCTACAAGTGCGGCGGACAAGGGCACAAATCTTTTGAGTGCACCAACAAGAAGGTCATGATCATCAATGACATGGGAGAGTATGAATCTATGAGTGAAGATGAGTACAATGCTTTGAACAAGGTCGCCACAATGCAAAGTGCTCAAGAAGAAGAAAGTGAGTATATTGTGATGGCGACAACAACCCTTCCTTGGTTGTGGCAAGAGCTTAACCACCAATGTTCAAGTGAAGAAGACCAAAGATGCAACTTGTTTCAAACAAGAGCGGGAATCAATGGAAAGTCCATCAAGGTCATCATAGATGGTGGAAGTTGCCACAACCTAGCGAGCAAAGAACTTTGTGATAAGCTCAACTTGAAGTTCAAGAAGCACCCACATCCTTACCATGTGCAATGGTTGAGTGATACCGGAGCCGTCAAGATTCAACACATGGTGCAAGTGTCCTTCAAGATTGGAGCCTATGAAGATACGGTTGATTGTGATGTTGTGCCTATGAACGTTTGTCACTTACTCCTTGGGCGTCCATGGCAATTTGACAAGGGTGCTATGCATGATGGAAGGACAAATTACTATAGCTTCAAGAACAACGACAAGACCTTCGTCCTTCGTCCCATGACACCAAGTCAAGTCATCGCCGACAACGCCAAGACTATTGCAAGGGCACAACAAGATCGTTCGTCTAGTGAGATGAGTGGTGAGCGAGAGACCCACCATAAAGTGAGTGAGAGCCACAAGCCAAATGAGTGTGACACTTCAAAGAGAGTTCCCACAAAACTTACACTATTTGCCACAAAGAGAGAGATGAGGGAGTTGAGAGAGAACCCATCCACCCTCCACTATGTGCTCATATGCAAGGGTGAAGTTTCTATGACTAACACTTTCACAAACCTTCCTCCTTCTTTGTTGTCTCTTTTGAAGGACTTTGAAGATGTCTTCCCTCAAGAAGTGCCACCGGGACTACCTCCTCTACGCGGAATCGAGCACCGCATCGACCTTGTTCCCGGCGCACCGCTACCAAACCGCGCTCCTTACCGCACCAACCCCGAGAGACAAAGGAGATCGAGCGGCAAATACAAGAACTTCTTGCCATGGGACATATCCGCGAGAGCTTGAGTCCGTGCGCCGTGCCCGTCATCTTGGTACCCAAGCACGACAACACTCTTCGCCTTTGCATGGATTGTCGCCCCATCAACGCCATAACCGTTCGGTATCGCCATCCTATCCCTCGACTTGATGATATGCTTGATGAGCTTTGTGGTTCCGCTATATTCTCCAAAATTGATCTTAAAAGTGGATATCACCAAATAATGTGTGAAGGTGATGAATGGAAGACCGCATTTAAAACAAAGCTTGGTCTTTATGAGTGGCTCGTCATGCCATTTGGTCTTTCCAATGCACCTTCTACTTTTATGCGTCTCATGAATCATGTTTTGCGTCCTTTCATTGGAAATTTGTTGTGGTATACTTTGACGACATCCTTATTATAGCAAATCTTTGGAAGAGCACACTTCTCATGTTGCTCAAGTTTTGTTGGTTCTTCGCAATGAAAAGCTTTATGCAAATCTTTCTAAGTGCACTTTTGCCACCAACAAACTTGTTTTCTTGGGTTTTGTTGTTTCTTCGGATGGAGTCGAAGTCGATGAAGCAAAGATACAAGCAATTCGGACTTGGCCTTTTCCGATGTCACTTGAGGAGTTGAGACGTTTTCTTGGTTTTGCCGGATTTTACCGCCGTTTCATCAAGGATTTTTCCACAATTGCTTGCCCCCTCCATGAACTTACAAAGAAAATGTACCTTTCATTTGGGGCAATGCACATGATTTTGCTTTCAATGAGCTCAAACGGTTATTAACCGAAGCACCACTCCTTGCCCTTCCGGATTTCTCTAAGACATTTGAGATTGAATGCGATGCAAGTGGATTGGGCATTGGTGGAGTGCTTATGCAAAATGGTAGACCCATCGCATACCATAGTGAGAAACTAGATGGAGCTCGCTTGAATTACCCCATTTATGACAAAGAGTTATTTGCTTTGGTTCGTGTTTTGGATGTGTGGCAACATTACCTTCGTCCTAAGGAATTTGTCATTCATTCCGACCATGAATCCTTGAAATATTTGAAAAGTCAAACAAATTTGAACAAAAGACATGCTAAGTGGGTTGAGTTCATTGAGTCTTTCACTTTGTAATCAAATACAAGAAAGGTAAAGACAATGTGGTCGCGGATGCTCTATCCCGCAAGGCCAACCTACTTACACGTCTTGACATTAGTGTCTTGGGTTTGGATGAGATAAAGAGTTGTATGCTACCGATGCTTTCTTTGGAGACATTTTCGCTCAATGTTCGGAGCACAAAGGAATTGGTGATTTCTATTTGCACAAAGGTTTCTTGTTTAAGGCTAACAAACTATGTATACCCGAGTCTTCGCTTCGTTTGGTCCTTTTGAAGGAATCTCATGGAGGAACACTCATGGGTCACTTTGGCCGCGACAAGACCTACGCCATGCTCGCCACCAACTACTATTGGCCAGAATGAAGCGTGATGTGGAACGCCTAGTTCGACGATGTTCACATGTCTCAAAGCTAAGTCTACTCTAAACTCTCATGGTTATATACACCTTTGCCTATTCCACATCACCCATGGTCCGATATAGCTATGGATTTTGTCTTAGGACTCCCACGCACTAAAACAAACAAGGATTCCATCTTTGTCGTCATTGATCGCTTCTCTAAAATGGCACACTTTATACCATGCAACAAGACGACGATGCTTCACACATTGCTACTTTGTTTTTCAGGGAAATCGTCCGTCTTCATGGTGTGCCAAAGACCATTGTGTCGGATCGTGACGTCAAGTTCGTGAGCTATTTTTGGAAGACTTTGATGGCCAAGATGGGAATCAAGCAACTATTCTCCACCGCATACCACCCTCAAACCGATGGCCAAACCGAAGTGGTGAACCGAAGCCTATCCACACTCCTTCGTGTGTTGATCAAGCCTAACTTGAAGAATTGGGAAGAGTGCATCCCACACGCCGAGTTCGCCTACAATCGAGCACTACATCGCGCAACAAAGAGAACACCCTTCGAGATCGTCTATGGCTCCAACCCCTACACCGCGCTCGACATGCTACCACTTCCACTCCGTGAACAAGTTAACATGGACTTCGACAAGCGAGCCGCTTACATGAAGAAGCTCCATGAGGAAACAAGAACTACGCTTGAGAAGCACAACAAAGACCATGCTACGAAGATGAACAAACACAAGCGCGCCATGATATTTGAAGAAGGAGACCTTGTTTGGCTACACCTTCGCAAAGATCGCTTTCCGGATGCAAGGAAGTCCAAGCTTCACCCTCGTGGAGATGGACCTTTCAAGGTTATCAAGCGCATCAACGACAATGCCTACAAGATCGACATCTCCACTCCAAACACTTGGTCCATGACACCTTCAACGTCGCCGACCTATCGCCATACCTTGGAACATCAAGCGATGAGGATGACCAAGAGTCGAGGACGACTCTTTTCCAAGGGGGGGGGAGATGATGTAGCCCAACCTACGGCTCCTACAACAAGTGGCCCAATGACAAGAGCAAGAGTCAAAGCACTTCATGATAAGGTGAACTCACTCCTATCTATGTGTGATCTCGATACTCCTTTGAATGGCTTGCTACTTCATTCCGATACCTTGTGTATACTCATGCATGACCCTCATGAAGATCTCCAAGAAAGTGTAGAAGTTGGACAAGACTCGAGTCAAGAGGAAGATGAAGGAGATGAAGAAGCAGCGCAGCGATACTACCGCCAGGATGGCCGGTACTACCGCCAAGGCCCAGAAGACCTACCTGATGAAGCTGAGGAACTGCGCGGAGTTCCAGGCAGCGATACTACCGCCGCGCCAGCGGTACTACCGCCAGGAGCAGGTCACGGTACTACCGCCAGAGGTACCGCTGGAGGTACCGGCACGCCCAAAATGGCTACTGGATACCCCTACGGTACCTGTCGGTACCTGCTTCGTACTACCGCCAGCAAGCACACATGAAGCCAGCGATACTACCGCCAGAGCAGCGGTACTACCGCTGGACCTGGGAAGATTCGACCTGAAGCCCATGTAATGGCCCACAACTTACCCCTTCGCCTCATAGACTATAAATACTCCTCCTCTGCCTAGGGTTAGGGTTAGACTTTGATTTGGGAACTAAAGTAGAGCCTTGCTCCTTCTTCTCAAAGTCTCTCTTTCCTCCTATGGAGATGAATCAAGGCCTCCCCTTGTGGAGATGAACCAAGGCCTCCTCTTGAGGAGAAGATCCCTGCGTGGATACCAAGACTTCCGCTTGTAGTTGCGATTACTTGCTAATCTTCCCTCTTTGAGTGGCTAGATTGGATTGGTTGGATTGACCAATTGGACAAACAATCCTAAGAGTAAGGTGTGCTTGGGAGAGGAGAATTGGGGGCTACCCTCAAGTTGAGTCTTGCCGAGTTGCTACTTGCTATCTACCCTTGTGTTGTTGATTTCCCCTCTTTGTGTTCTTGAGTTCATCCCGTGTTCATCGTTTCCTCCGCTCAAAGCGGCGAAAATCGGGACCAACCTACATCACTGTGGGCTACATGAGTCGGTTCATGGAGGCGCCCACCACTGAGCACCTGGCTGCTGTCAAGCACGTCCTCCGGTACATCGTCGGAATGCGGCATCTCGGGTGCCGGTACACACGCGGAGACGGACGAGCTGCGCTGAGTGGATACAGCGACAGCGACATGGTGGGCGACATCGACAACCGCAAGAGCACCACCGGTGTTCTGTTCTTCCTTGGGCCAAACTTGATCAGTTGGCAGTCCGCGAAGCAGAAGGTGGTTGCGCTCTCTTCGTGTGAAGCTGAGTACATCGCCGCAACGACGGCGGCATGCCAGGGCATCTGGCTGGCTCGCCTTCTTGGAGAGTTGCAGAACATGGAGGTGAGAAGATCACGCTGAAGGTGGACAACAAGTCTGCGATTTCCCTCTGCAAGAACCCTGTCTTTCATGACCGCAGCAAGCACATCGATACCAGGTATCATTCCATCAGGGAGTGCGTGGAAGATGGGCGTGTGGAGGTCGAGTTCATCGGCACTAATGGGCAGCTTGCGGATATACTGACAAAGGCACTTGGGTTCAGGGAGTGAATGTCAGATAAACCCTGTCGCTGTGTTAGTGTTTATTCAGTTTCCTCAGAAATAAGCCTCGCATAGTGAGCTTGTTCATGATCCGGCACGCACGTTTGTTTTCCTAGGCTTTAGGAGATCGCTAGGACTCCGTCGTGGGATGGCACGGTGATGCATGTAAAATGCATACATGAACTTTGCACTTTAATTGCTTATATTCCAATCATATTTGCATCATATAAGGGTTATATCAATGTTTTATCATGATTTTGGAATACATCATAGTTTTCCCATTTATTTGGAATTAACCCTGCACAGGCAGAAAACCCTAGTTTTGTATTTTAATGTTTCAGGGACCCAAACGTCAACGAAATCACCTGGAAATTTACGGGCGTCAATATTTGGAAGGAAGAAGGACTACGGAAAAAGGAAGCAAGCAAACGGAGGCCCGAGGGCCAAACGGGCATGGCCCACGCGGCCAGGTACTGGCCGCGTGGGACCCACCCGTTTGGGCCTCGTGGCTCCGTTGCCGTCGATCTTCGCTCCACCGCCTTCGTCTTGACCTAAAAACGCCTATAAAAAAGGTCCCCCGACGTTCTCTGGAAGGAGCGCCGCACAAACACAGAAACACCGAAACGGAGATCAGGAGCTGCAGATTGGAGGGGGAAAACTCCGGCGGGGCGCTGCCGGCGTGGTCTCCATCTTCTCCATCGACTTCTCCACCGTCTCCATGATGAAGAGGGAGTAGTCCACCTCTGGACTATGGGTTTGTGGAAGTAACTTATGTATCTCTCCTCTCTTGAGCTTCACTAATTAGCACCGTATGAGCTGCTGAACATGATTACGGTCACCGTTGTAATACCTTTGTGGTGGATCTTTATGAGTTAATATATGTTTGAGATTGCAATGTTTGTTTCAGTTATGAGTATAGATGCATATTATGTACCCCGTTCTTGTCTACTTGTTTTGATCAAGCATGTTTATGAGAGCGTGTGTGGGGGAACGTGTGCATTAGTTGGAGTAACGGGGGGTGGCTAGTGCAGTGAACGTGAGAGAAAGTTCTGCGATCCACTTTGGTATCTTTACCTTACTTTGTTACCTCACTAGGGATAAACTAAAATACCATGCTACCGGGGATGTGGGCGTGACCATTGCCACTACTCCATGACTAGATCTAGCATGTTCTTATTTTCACTTCATGTCATGATACTTAATGCTATACTCTGAGTTATCTTAATTACTGAGGTGTTATGATTTAGTTCGCATCTTGGTGGAGTATAAGAGAGGTTAATAACCAAAAGATCTCTATGTTAGGACGTGATGCCCATATATCTAAGTAACTTGTTATCAAACCCTGTGTTGCAATCTCATATGTTAACTTTGTGTGTTCCATTGTCTACCACTTTATAAAGAGAGAGTGCATTTGTGAAACCATGAACCCCAGTCCATTTTTAATCATAAGAAACACCTTTCCAACACCATATACCACTTTTCTATTTTCAGCCATCATTAAATCCGAAAATACAAAAATACTTTTCATCTTGCATACATCATTCAAAAACCCAAAAATATCATTTACCATTGCATCCACCATCATTGCATATTTATTTCTTGTTTGCATTGCATAACTATCCTGATATCATTCTTACACCTTGTGCTTGACAACCACAGGTGAGGTTGAGGACCAAAACATCTAACCTTGTTTTGTAGGTAACCAAAAGAAGGATAAGAAGATAAATCTACCACTTCAGATTCCCCGAGAGTTCGATATTAAACCCTCGAGTCACCCCTCGTGGGGAAAACTGTCTTCCACTTACTATACACTCTGCACTTGGAGTCTCAACCTAATCCCGTTTATTTGTGCAGGCATCAAGACTTGCTCTTCGGGATCAAGACGTTTTCTGGCGCCGTTGCCGGGGAATCGTAGCTGAGAGATTTATCCAAGGGTGTGCATCATCGCATTCATCTCACAACAAAGTCAACGTCACCAACTTGTGCTAACACCTAAGCTTGGGGAGGTTGCACCTACGTGAGCACCATCTTATCCATCTTTACTTACAAAGCAATTTATTTGTTTTGTTAGTGTCATTGCATATCATATCATATTTATTTCAGTTTTGCATAAAAAATTAAAAATACCAAAAAAAAACTTGCTAAAATGAATCCTAGTGCTGAAATGAACAACTTTGGTCAATACTATGGAGAGTCATTGATGGATGCTTGGTATAGAATTAAGGACACTAGTAAAAATGGTGTCATTAAATATACTCCTGCCACTGTGATAAGAAACTTCTATAAAGGTATAGATGGCTGGTCTAAATGTTTTCTAGACTCATTGACTAGTGGAAAATTTGCTTCTGGAAATCCCTCACATGCTAATAATTTGATGGAAAATTTATTTGGGAATTCTATAGAATCCAAATATGAAACTGGGATCAAACAACTAAAAGCTTCTATGGATAGGTCAACTTTATGTCTACAAACTTATGTGGAGGACTATCCTACTAAAAATGATTTGCATTCATTTATCCTTCATACCAAGTCTAGGATGAAAAAGACAAATAACACTCTTTCTGGAATCTCTTTGAAAATGGAAACAATATTGAACTATGCCAAGTCTAAAAAGAAGTTGACTAGGGAATTGAATGAAAGAATATCTTCTATGCTGGAACCTTTAGATAGGGATATTAAGAATCATGTTGAAGAGGAGGATGACCTCCTAATAGCCTTGAATCTTGCTTTAAAGAAAAGGAATGAGAATCTTGCTTGGGAAGAAGTTGAGGAAGTTAAAATGCTTAATGAAGTCAAGGATCCTTTGCTTGACTTAGAAAATTGTAGCTTGCATGAATTAATATCTATCTTACAAAAATTTGCAAGTGATCCTTCCATCAACACTAACCAAGCAGGTTTTGGTTCTTATATTGCTAATCATGTCTTGAAAGAAAAGATTGCTAGGTACAACCAAGAGGCTATGATACCACCTAAGCTTGGGGATATGTGGATACCTAAGGTACTAGTAACTATTGGAAAAGAGACACACCATGCCATACTTGATCTAGGATCTAGTGTCTCTGTTTTATCTAAAGAACTATATGAAGTGCTTGAATTGAAAAATCTTGAAAAATGCTCTATTGAACTAGCACTTGCTGATGACTCTATTAAACATGCTTTGGGAAAAGTAAGTGATGTTATGGTAGAGTTACATATGACTTTTGTGCCTGTGGATTTTCTAATCATGGATATGGGGAATAAAACCTCTAGTCCTATTATTCTTGGAAGACCTTTTCTTCGTACCACAGGTGCTATCATTGATTCAAAGGAAGGGAATGTAAAGTTTCAGTTTCCACACAAGAAGTGCATGGAACACTTTCCAAGGAAGAGGGAACCACCAAAGTTCAAGCTCCCTCATGAGCTTCGTCACAATAAACAACAAGTAAGAAGCCTAGCTATATGGCTATAAAGAAAGCGCTTTGCGGGAGGCAACCCGGTTATTTTTGTGTGATTTTTCTTTGTGTCCTCTTGCTGTAACAAGAGATTTTGTGTCTAGTTAGGTTCTGGAGTTTTTAATAAAGTGCCAAGTTTTACCCTTTTTGGTTTGAAAAGTTGCTTATAGCGTTCGGAGATTTTATTCCTGCACGAATCAGTGCACGGTATGATTTTTAATTCTTATTCTGTAACTCCGAATGAGCTCATATTTGAACTGTAGTTGCAACTTTTCATCCTCTGTATGCATGAATTTTTTCGGAATTTTTCGAGAAAGTTTGGTAGGGTAGAAAAATACGTTTTGCTGCTGCTGTTTTTCTGGACAGATTCTGTCCCATTTTGTTTGATGCATGCTTTGAGCTTTTAAGTTGAATCTTTTTGATCCAATTGAGTTTATGAGTAGGCATACAACATTATACACTTTCTGGACATGTCATATGAATTTTTGTTCAAGGATTATATGCAGCAAGGAACCTATTTGTTTATCACTATTAATGCACCCCACAGAAAAGAGATGGGAGAAACGGTGTTTTGAAGTTTTTTCACAGGGATTGGAGGAGATGCACCAAGAGCTATCCAAGGATGGTGAAGACCATAAGCTTGGGGATGTGAAGACAACCCCGCTGGACCTACACACTCTCGGTTTGCACACGTCCAACTTCTGTTTTTCGATCGAAACACTTTATCGCATAAACTTGGAGCGTCGTTTTTGTTTTTGTTTGAGTCTTGAGAGACCACCACACTATCAATTATATATGAGAGAGCTACTGGAAATATGGGTTGAAATATGTTGGATGCTTTTATAAGATTGGGAAAAGGGATGTTTGACTTGATTTTTAATGATACATATAGTTGCATGATTCATGAGCTTGTTTATGAGTAATAGTTTGCAAATTCTTTTTGTAGAGCTATCACTTATTCATGTTTTGGTGCTGATTGTTATTTCACTTGGTTTAACATGGATTAGTTAGTTCTATGGACACTCATGCATGCATCTAGATGGTCAACTTTCTCCCTTTTGCTAGCCCAAAAACTCCAACAAGCAAAAACTTGTTTCCAACACCTTCAACCAAAGTTATTCCAGTGAGTCCACCATATCTACCTATTGGCTTTATGCTATTCCGAGTATGTTTAACATGTTGTTTGTGTTATCTTACCTCTGAATGAAAATGTTTATGTTATTGATTGCAATGGAAAAAATTGGTTATATAGCTCTCACGAACTTGATGCACAATGTTCTTTTATTTGCATAATAAAACATGACCCATTGTGATTAAGATTATGATGTAGTGGCTTGATAATGTTCGGGTTGGAGTTAGCCCATATGTGCTGTCACATGCAAGCTTTCAACATGCTCTTCATCTCATTTAGTTGATATCATGTACTTTTGTCTATGGATGCTTATCATGGAAAATGTGGAAATGAAGTAGTTTAAATGAGTTTGTATAAATGGTTAGAGAGACGCCTGGGCCGCTAATCTAAGCCATGCATCATTCATGGTGGAAATTTACTTACATACTATGGTGAACCTTCTGTGATACACCTTGCAATAAAAAACTATTCCAAATGGTAAATAAAAAGGGTGTTGAGATTGTTCATTTTGTTTGTTTGTCTTGTCATTTTGATATGGGCTTGTTCCATATCTGGGACAAGAGGTACCCCAGTTGACGCTCTTGATGATACTATTATTACTTACAATGATATTAATTGAACTTGCTTTGTTTCCTAAGTTGAGTAACATGGTGTAGTACTTGTATTCAAGGGGCATGAGACATCAACCTTCTTTATCAAGCACACTACTCATATTTGCTTTCACTTTAACCTTAATCATTCAAGATGCTATGATAGGGGCAATGAGAGCTTGACACCAATGAATACCTTATTGCAATCATTAACTTAAGTAGAAGAGTTTGGAAGTTGGATGAAACTTATGCATGCTTTACCTCTACTCACATATACATCTTTCCAAAGTGTACACCTATCATATTCAGATTTTCATCTACACTCTATGACCATTGTAGGATGTTCTACTTATCATTATGCATACATGTGTTCCATATTACTTGCTACTATGTTACACTTTGTGAACTATCAATGAACATCCTTGTCTTGAATACTTGATATCACTTCATAAACTATTTGCATATTGCTACTCCTTTGAAGAATGAATCATTTGACTATATGTAGCAATAGTAATCATCTTTGATATCCATTGTTAAGTATTAAATTGCAAAGTCCATGTTAGTTTTATCATCTTCATACTCGAGGACGAGCATGGATTAAGCTTGGGGATGTTGATGCATGTAAAATGCATACATGAACTTTGCACTTTAATTGCTTATATTCCAATCATATTTGCATCATATAAGGGTTATATCAATGTTTTATCATGATTTTGGAATATTCATATTTTCCTATTTTTTGGAATTAACCCTGCACAGGCAGAAAACCCTAGTTTTGTATTTTAATGTTTCAGGGACCCAAACGTCAACGAAATCACCTGGAAATTTACGGGCGTCAATATTTGGAAGGAAGAAGACTACGGAAAAGGAAGCAAGCAAACGGAGGCCCGAGGGCCAAACGGGTGGCCCACGCGGCCAGGTACTGGCCGCGTGGGACCCACCCGTTTGGGCCTCGTGGCTCCGTTGCCGTCGATCTTCGCTCCACCGACATTCGTCTTGACCTAAAAACGCCTATAAAAAAGGTCCCCCGACGTTCTCTGGAAGGAGCGCCGCACAAACACAGAAACACCGAAACGGAGATCAGGAGCTGCAGATTGGAGGGGGAAAACTCCGGCGGGGCGCTGCCGGCGTGGTCTCCATCTTCTCCATCGACTTCTCCACCGTCTCCATGATGAAGAGGGAGTAGTCCACCTCTGGACTATGGGTTTGTGGAAGTAACTTATGTATCTCTCCTCTCTTGAGCTTCACTAATTAGCACCGTATGAGCTGCTGAACATGATTACGGTCACCGTTGTAATACCTTTGTGGTGGATCTTTATGAGTTAATATATGTTTGAGATTGCAATGTTTGTTTCAGTTATGAGTATAGATGCATATTATGTACCCCGTTCTTGTCTACTTGTTTTGATCAAGCATGTTTATGAGAGCGTGTGTGGGGGAACGTGTGCATTAGTTGGAGTAACGGGGGGTGGCTAGTGCAGTGAACGTGAGAGAAAGTTCTGCGATCCACTTTGGTATCTTTACCTTACTTTGTTACCTCACTAGGGATAAACTAAAATACCATGCTACCGGGGATGTGGGCGTGACCATTGCCACTACTCCATGACTAGATCTAGCATGTTCTTATTTTCACTTCATGTCATGATACTTAATGCTATACTCTGAGTTATCTTAATTACTGAGGTGTTATGATTTAGTTCGCATCTTGGTGGAGTATAAGAGAGGTTAATAACCAAAAGATCTCTATGTTAGGACGTGATGCCCATATATCTAAGTAACTTGTTATCAAACCCTGTGTTGCAATCTCATATGTTAACTTTGTGTGTTCCATTGTCTACCACTTTATAAAGAGAGAGTGCATTTGTGAAACCATGAACCCCAGTCCATTTTTAATCATAAGAAACACCTTTCCAACACCATATACCACTTTTCTATTTTCAGCCATCATTAAATCCGAAAATACAAAAATACTTTTCATCTTGCATACATCATTCAAAAACCCAAAAATATCATTTACATTGCATCCACCATCATTGCATATTTATTTCTTGTTTGCATTGCATAACTATCCTGATATCATTCTTACACCTTGTGCTTGACAACCACAGGTGAGGTTGAGGACCAAAACATCTAACCTTGTTTTGTAGGTAACCAAAAGAAGGATAAGAAGATAAATCTACCACTTCAGATTCCCCGAGAGTTCGATATTAAACCCTCGAGTCACCCCTCGTGGGGAAAACTGTCTTCCACTTACTATACACTCTGCACTTGGAGTCTCAACCTAATCCCGTTTATTTGTGCAGGCATCAAGACTTGCTCATCGGGTATCACACGACAGTCGCGGGTCATGGCGAGTAAGTAGGGACGTGGGCGAGGACGTTGGGATGGCATCGTCCACGACTCAATCGTGATCCTAGATTGTAGCTGGTTTTCAGGGTTTTTAGCGTTCCCTGTAACCACCCTATAAATAAAGTGAAAACGGAGAAAAGCAGTAAGTTTTACACTGCACAAAATTCCTCTGTCTGTCTCTGTTCTTCGTGTTTATCAGAGTTGGAACGAGCTGATCCGACCGCTTGGCTGTCAGGTAGTACGAGCGTGCGCGTCCGCTTCGTAATCGTTAGCCTTGTTGGCGTCTCCACTTTGTTGGCCGGTCCAGTTTCTTGCACGCCAACCCAACCGTCACTGCGCTGGCAAGTCGTGACCAATCGTGATCCTAGATTGTAAGTAGGGGACGCGGGCGAGGGACGTTGGGATGGCATCGTCCACGACTCAATCGTGATCCTAGATTGTAGCTGGTTTTCAGGTTTTTAGCGTTTCCTGTAACCACCCTATAAATAAAGTGAAAACGGAAAAAAGCAGTAAGTTTTACACTGCACAAAATTCCTCTGTCTGTCTCTGTTCTTCGTGTTTATCAGAGTTGGAACGAGCTGATCCGGCCGCTTGGCTGTCAGATAGTACGAGCGTGCGCGTCCGCTTCGCAATCGTTAGCTTTGTTGGCGTCTCCACTTTGTTGGCCGATCCAGTTTCTTGCACGCCAACCCAACCGTCACTGCGCTGGCAAGTCGTGACCACCTGGACCCGGTTGATCTAACCCTACCCATCCATGCATGCTTCCGTGACCACATAAGGCTCTCCAGTTTGGAAGGAAATATTATGCCAAAATCATGTCTCGCTATCGTTCATGCCACGTCCCGGACAGACAGCGATATCAAATTGTGAGGCGCTTATCGATCGCCCGGTCCCGTCTCTTCAATGTTCTCTTCTCTTTTCTTCTTCTTGCGAACCCCAATTTTCCATGTTGAATCAGTCGTATGAGCATTCCTTTTCTTGTTGGGAGTCGCGTGACCGTTCTACTATAGCTGCATGCATCATAATCATGAACAAAAATCAGCTTCCAAGCCGATAACTCTTAATTAATTTACTGCTCGGACAAACACGCATCGCGGGGGCCATGGCATCTCCAACGAGTCTGCGTACGCCATCGCTTATTCTTAATTTCTTCATCACGACGTCACCTGCTGCCGTGGCGGGCGGCGGCAGCAACAGAGGGGCCGCGCTGGATTTAATTCCAATTGGAACGGGCCGACAGCCACCAATGCGCGCGACCGCGATCTGTCGCTTGCTTGCACGGCAACGTCAGTAAGCTGGCGGTCATGACCCGTGGACCATCCGCAGCCATGGCATCTTCCAATAGCAGCTCCCACCTCACCTGTTCCAAAAACATTTTTTCTCCTTCTTTCGTGCTTGGAATTTACAGTCCCACGAGAATTGTCAGTGTTCTAATGGTCAAATTACGTGGAAGTGATTTTGTAGACCAGATTGTTATTTCTCTTTTTTGCTGAAATCAGCAGTTTTGCTAAATATGCCGCTTTAAAATAAAGCCAGAACAACCAAACCGATAAAATGTGATGAGTGAACCCTCTTACAAGACATATCAAAGGTATACAAGAAAAGAACAAAAGAACCCAACTTGCCACCGGAAGTACTAGAACGAAACCGAGGGAGCCGGAGCTCTATGACGATGCCCCCAAGAGGGTCACGATGCATCGCGTCGCCGTTGTCGAGACCGAGACGGTCAAGGGTTTCACCCGGAGCCCTATCGCGGAGAAGGTGTCCACAACAACGCCACCCTTATGACACCCACAAGCATCAACGCCGTTGGCGCCGAAGCACTCGGCTTTAACCCGGAAAACCTTTGCACCGCTCCTGGTATCTCGTACTCTAGTGACCTCGAGTCGGGCCTCCAACATGCGGTTGAGAGCTGTCAAAGCCGAAGCGTCGCCAACACGAGGGTCCCCCACCGTCTGCACCCCACCAGGCACCTAGCCCAGGAAAGGGACCATCACCAC